>VZTU01000205.1:63050-105723 GCA_013400835.1 Zapornia atra | reverse complement strand
CTATGATTCTATGACAGTGTCTTGGCACCATTAACTCCTGTGCAGGTTGGATGAAGCATCAGAGTAGCCCACATGGCATGCAGCAGAGTTACAGGCTCAGCCTTTGGTAGACAAGTGCTTTTTAAGGCATCAAGGACTTCCACCTTAGTCACAGAAAGTGAAGGGAGGAGGACATTGCATCCTACATGGGAAGGTCACCGTTTTTCAGCATTGCATCTCCTTGTCCTGGGTGCTGCTGCACGCAGGCTGCCTGGTACTATCCTGTACCGCCTGCTGCCTAATTGGATCAAACCGACTCTGATTACATTTAGGGAGCTGATAAATAGCAGATCTGAGAGCCACTCGCCCGTTACAGCCAAAGTGGCTCTTGCTGTAGGGAGTTAATTAACACCAAGACTATTAAAGCTTTTTTTTTTTTTGCTGCTGTGGAACTTGGCTTTTGGGGGCAGCTGGAGGCGTCAGTCTGAATGGAAACAATCTGAGGAGCCTGCACAGAGCATGGTGAGCTCTGCACTCCCAATAAACCATGAAGCTGAAATATGAAGCCTCCCTCAAAGCTTGTCTGGAATTTGTCACCAAAGCAGGCCCAAGTACAACATGTTGGCACCTTAACACTAACAGATTTAGTAAAAGTCCTTGGTTTCCACTGCATTTTTTCTGCAAGAGTTTCATTGATCTGGGATGTCAGACACAGAGGGGAAAGGCAAGGGCAGGAAAGATGCAGGGGAAATCTTAAGAGCCCAGCAGAAAGAATATTTGGGGAGATATGATCAAAAGCCTCTGAAATTAGCAGACCAAAGATGGAAGCCTGTGTGTTTTTCTGACTCAGGAACATGCTAAACATTGTTATTCTACAGTGGGTCTCTGAAATCTTTTTTTTTAAAAAGATGTGAATGTCTTATTGTTTGGGTTCTTTTGCCAGGAGGTGATGACCAGGTGACCTGGCCATAAAGCAGTTTGAGAGACAGGTGGGACAGCATTCCCATACCAGCCTCATTTCTCAAACACATGTCCTTGTTGAAATTAGAAGGTCTGTAACTAAAGGGGTCTAGTTATTAGTGACGATGTGTGTGCTCCAGGTGGTATTATGCCACTACCATCAAAAGCTCATCAACTTAGGCTGGAAAACAGGGAGCTGAAGCTGATCCCATTGGATTTTATGTTGGTGGAAGTCTTCCAGAATTTTCAAGAACAAATTTGCTTCCCTTGGGGAAACAGCCTGGTATGATCCCTTTAGTCTATAGGCAGGGCTGATGCCAAACCCTCAGAGCTGCTGTTAACCCATCAAAGATTGCATCTCACCTGGGAAAGGTGACTTTGAGCACACGTCACTGTAGACTGTTAGGAGTGTGTCTCAGCATAAAGTCATCAGGTTTTCAGAAAATGAAGCTCTGTCAGACCACTGCATATCATAGCAACAAAAACCTGGAGAACTTAAGCCATTTGACCTGATTTCCACTCAGTGTCACATGCCAGACTCACCTCATCCTGGGCAGACTCCAACCCAGAAGCTAGGAGGTAGCTCACACCCACCTTACTGAAGATCAGCTTACATGTGGCTTCTGGGACATGATCAGCCAGTCTGGAGCAAGTACCAAGGGGAGGAGCAGACCATTCCCATGGCATAACAGGTAGAGAAGCCTCAAAGCATCAAGAAATCAGGCTGAGGCCAGTTGTAGCGGGAATAAATGAGGTTCAAGTTAGCCTATCCATACAAATAAAGAGACAAGTTGAAGCTCAGAGCTGGGCAGACACTAAGTTACACTTACATGCCTCAAAGAGAAAGAGATTTATGGACATTAATGGTGATTCACCCACCGCACCTAGTAAAGCACCCAAAGTGTCCAGTACACTATCAAGACTGTCTTTTTTCCCACTGCTACCTCCCAATTTCCACCTTCCAGACCAGAAAAAGGTCTTTCTAGAAAGATCCCTTATCCTATAAACTTTAAACAAGGCTCTGGAAGCAGAGGGATTAATTGGGAAATGATTAAAGAGGGGGTTGTGTGGCTTTGTTTGATGGTGGAAGATTGTGCACAGCTGAGAGCTGCCGACTGGAGCTCAGCAGCCCAGAGCGCACGGTGACCCCGGGCTGCCAGCAAGCCTGGCAGAGCTGGATCCTGCCCAGCAGATGTGCAGCATGGGTCCTCCTCATTTTCCTGGTCAAGCAGTGAAAACTGCCTCCCTGATGTTTTCCCCTGACCTTTGGAGCCAGCCTGAGGCACCACAGAGTTAAACAGCATCCTTTTCTAGCCCAGCATGGAGCTCTCAGGGAGTTTTCTCAGTATCACACAAAATCTGTTAGCTCCAAATCGCTGGACAGGGCAACCTAGGGATGGAGAAAGCAGAAGGAAGGTTATTTGCCTCAAACCTCATGCAAATGAGCTAGGATAAACAACACACCCTGGCATGGGACCTCAGTTCTTGCACATTGGTTTCCCCAAAACCATCACAACTTTATGGCCAACCACAAATGAAGGTGAGAGCCAAACGAGTCTGAGGTATCTCCACAGCTCACTTATATGAAACAGATCAGCCCTAGAGTCCCTCCTTTTGGGGAATTCCCTTTGCCCAAGGCTCCCTCGCCCCAGCAGGGATGGTATTAGTGATTTATGAAGGGGAGCTGGGATCACCATGTGCCCACCTGTGTGGCAAAATCTGAGGAGATGACACCTCAAATGAGAGATCAAATGCTGATTCTTTACTCTCCTCATCATTCTGCTGATGTTCAAGTACAGTCCAGGTTAGATGGGGTTGTTGGGGGCTCAGCAATTACCGTAACTCTTTTCCTCCCTTAGTATACTTTGCAGCTCAACTTCTGCTATTCTGAAACCTTTCTCAAGTCAGCATTGATTTATTTGGGGAGAAAAATGCTGTTTTATTTTTTGTATTCTTCCCATTGCTACTCATTGCTTCCAAAATACAGATTCCCACCCTTCCACTCCTCCAACCCCCTGCTCCTGCCCATCTCCCCCCCTTGGGCCCTTTGACAGGTCCCTTTCTGACCCAACAAAATTCACTATTCCTGGGGAGAACAACTTGGTCTTTCATGCAGCATGAGTTTAGTGTGGGTTTGATGAGCTGAGCTGCTGCAGTGCAGGGGCAGACAGATGTCAGTCTTGGGTATGGAGGAGGAGGAGGGAGCATTATCCAGTACATCCATTTCCCTACCCCCAAAATGGGAATGTTTACCCCTTTCTCCCACCATTTTGCCTGTTTATTTCTACTTAGACTCCCAGGTCTTGGTGGCAATGACAACTTCCTGACGTTCCTCATACATACAGCTCCTGACACCGCTGGGTCCCTGTCTCAGCCTCGGCTCAGGGGCACTGATATAGTAAACCCCAGACTGCCTGTGTTTTAAGTGCTCTTAAAAGCACAAGGAGCAGGATGTACTCCCTTACTGCTATTCACTGCTTCCACCTGCTGCTACGTATTTCCCTGGGAAGATAATAAGGCAAAATATTTCACACCAAATGGTCTTTCTCCTCTTCTCTCCTCAGCAAACGCACTTTGCACCTGCTCATTAGTGAACGTACACCATCCACATCGACCAGGGCTGGCGCTGAATTAAACTTCGAATGCCTTTTCAGTGCCATAGCCTAGTTAATAATTACTTTTATGAGTCACTCCACTCCATGCTGCTGGAGCGCCATTAAGAGAATTGACAACACAAATAACAGAAACATTAAGCCTAATGATGCTGCGAGTGTTAGCCCTGCTAAAGTGCTCCCAGTGTCACAAAAGAAGAGCCTTTCCCTTCAGCAGTTTTCCCTCCCAGGGAGGGTTTCCTTCCCATCCCCGGCATTGCAGAGGGAAGTCAGCTTGCTGCTCCTTTGATCTGTGATGGTAAGAGCATGGAGTGCATACACACAGGTATCCACATGATTGTCGGGGCAGACAGCAGGCCTGCCGGCGGCCTAGCTCTCTTCTCCCAAGATTTAGGCCCTGACAATATTCTTCTGTTCCCATGAGAGGGGAAAAGTTACTCATGCTGAGAGGATCCTAATAATCACATCCTCAAAACACAGCGGCCTTGTTGATAGGGGTACAGGCTGCCCTAAACCAAGAAGCAGCTATGGGAAGGTATTTGGGAGTAACGGAACAGGTTAAGAACCAACCATAACAAGAGGTTCAAAACAGCAGGTGTGTGCATACTTTTAGGTATTAAACTAACACTATTTAGCTATAAGATAGGTTTATCAGAACTCATTATAATTATTAACCAGTCAATACGGTGTGAACAGTGTGTGTAACCCATTAGCAGTTTTTTAGCTTGCCACATTTGCAGTAACAAAGGTCTAGAATCTGTGTGATTTCACCTAATAAAATGGCTTCACCTAAAATTCATATCGAATTGCGTGTTGATCTCTGCTGGTCGCCACACATGATCACACGTTTCAGTATGTCTTCATTCCCAATTGGCAAACTCTCAGCATCCTCAGTCTCAGCACAGCCTTACAGCTCTCCACCTCTCCTGCGTCCTGGAGTGCCACTCCATCAGCCGTGCCCTGCTTGTGGGCTTGCACTCAGCTTGCCTAAATCTCCCGGGAAAATGCACCAGTTTGACCCACTCTCCCGGTTTTCCTTCCCAATTGCTCAGGGGCTGGGAGGATACCCAGTGCCTCACTGATGGGTGGATGGTAACTACTCTCTCTGGACATTCGTGTCTCAAACGAGATCATTTTCAAACACGGAACAAACCCTCTGAATCTATTTTTCCTCAATAGCTCCACTCATCTTCCAGATAACAAGTGTCCCCCCACGTCCTTGGGACCTATAACCCATGAGGATGTGCACCCCTCCAGAAAGGCCTGGCCAGAAATGAGAAGCTGAAGACGGCTGTACCTCCACTGCTGCAGTGACATCGATGCTGCTTTTGACCAATTTATTCTCATTTTTTCACTAACTTAGAATTCACAAGATTGGATTTAATACTTCCCAAATTAGCTTTAAATAGCATATCCAAGGATCACAAAGCTTTTTGGATGAACAGAACGTGACAATGAGCCTGATAGATTTAAGACCACATACGATTAAGAGACTTTGGCTCACGCAGGGAGTTTTCCCTGCTGTAATTCCTGAAAGCAAAACTCTTTCTGTGAAATAGCCATTTCCTTTTCTTTTAACAGGAAAATTCAATTTATCTTCCTTTTTTTTTTCTAACCCAGTTCCTCCTCTTTGCCTTCATTGCCACAAATTCCCTAATCTTGTTATTCTTGGGTGTTGGAAAAGCGTAATCATCTGAGCCATGAAATCGAAGACAACAGCAACACTTCCAGGGAGGTGACTTAAATCAGAGGAATTAATTCTCTGGGCAGACAGCTCTTATTTAGAACAAATGTGATTTTCAGAACTGAAGCCATGTTTTTAATGAGGCTCTATGAAAATATATGTAGCCCAGAGCTTCTGGGAAATGCAGCGTTATGCCAGAGAAATGCATCATGTCAGGAGAACAACAGCCAACAGGATCATTCAGTAAGTTCATCACTCATTTCCCTGCAGAGAAAACACAACTCTCTATTTCTCACCCTTGGATAATGCTGCCCTGAACAAGGGAATCTACAGTTATTTATTGAGTGCCCAAATCTGGCCTACCCAAAATACGTATTTTGATGTGTAACTGAGGAAAGAGATAGCTTTTCCTCCTCTTTCAGATGAAGCCAGGATGCACAAACAAGTGGGTCTTCACAAAACACAGGGTTAAGGTTTGGAAGTCCTGCCCTGGGATGCTACAGATGCTGGGAGTTGGGTTGGCTTTTATCTTTTGGGAAAAGCAAGATTAATGCTTTGATCTGAACTGAGACCCCCTTTTCATCTCTGTGCCTTGGCTTCTTTTCTGTCCCTCTGTCTTTCTCCTTACCCAGAGCAGGGACTGCCTTACCTGCACCTCCACAGCAAAGCACCAGAGGTGTAGAAAGGCCCACTAGTCATTGTTGCAGCATAAGACTACATCCAGAGGAATTTCCAGCGATTTATGACCATGAGAAAGCAGTTATCCAGAAAAAAAAAAATTGCCTTGGCTTTGGGGCTGGTCAGTGTTTTCAGATGGAGGGTAACAAGGGATAACTGTTTGGAAAGCATCACGCAGCATGAAGCGGGGAGGGCAGCCTCAGGGACCTTTCCATGCTCAGCTACCTGGGTTTACCTCCCTGGGGCAAACAGCTCGCTGCTCCCAGGTACAGCTGCAATTGCCAGACAAAGGTTATTTTCCTCCAGTGAACCTGGTGGCCCCATGGGAGGTTTCCAGCCCAGAAACCAAACCTGGCTGCGCGCTTGCACAACAGCCATGGGATGCAGGCAGCAGCAGTGTGCCCAGCCCTAAGGAGGCTGCAGAAGCCGGACCCTTGGGTTTCCCAAGGCCATGTCCTTTCCAGGTGCACAGTCTGTCTCTGAATGGAGAGCACAAAGCCCCAGAGACCACAAACAGGATAAAGCACCAGCCACTTGCAACAAGAGAAGGAGGATCAGTACCTAATGACAGCATCATGTTTGCCGTGCTCAGCTGGAGATAAAAAGATGAAACATAGATCATACAGATTTCTCATAGCAAGATAACAACAGGGGAGGATTTGTCTCCAAAAGAAGCATCTTTTCTGCCTGTGTGCCAGCAAAAGAAATAATCTTTCTGTCTGACTTTATGGCAAACTTCATCAAATATCCATCTGGCATCAGGCCAGAGAGCTACATGCGAAGCTGTGTTCACTGTCACAGCAGATTGATGCCAGAAACTCCAGCAAAGATTTCAGCAGGAGAGACCTCCTGCAATGGTTTTAGGAGGCCACACAGAATTCTGGAGACACAGCTTATTAAAAGCTCCAGTGCAGAGAGATCTTGGTGTTGAACCTGACTGAGTGCAGAGGGTCTGGTAAGGGCCTGTAGCTTCAAAGCTGCCTTTGTGCTTTGGTCTCTGTGGCAGCACAGCCCAGCAAGATCTTATTTTATTTTAGGGGTGCCTGGAGGATTGAATTATAAAGCAATTCTCAAGTGTTTGGCTTGGAAATTTCATCTGGAACCTGGGATTTTTTTTTTCCTGGCAAAAGCACCGTGAGAAACAGTGTCTTCTCAGGACAGGCCAATTTCAAGAAATCAGAATTTCCTGATGAAAATGTGCTCCCTGGAAAAACTCCTGGGGACTCTTCGCAGCCAAGGATACCTTGAAATGCATAATCCATCCTCCCAGCCCTGACCCTCTCTGTGCTCTGAGAATTCAAAGCTGCGTCAGTGTGTGCAGGTCCTAGAAAGAGACAGAGAGTGATTACAAGTAGCAGGAGGTCTTCAGGTGGAAATGGCAAAATTTCTTCACGACAGACTTTGTAAATTAGACCAAACAAAGACATGGTAATGAGTCTGTAAGTAGCAATCTTTGCTGACCAATCCTGAGGGTCCAGCTGTCTTCTGCAGGCCAGTAGTTCACTATGAGCCTTGGTGAGCAGTGCTCTCCTCCTTGTTCAAGCTGCCCAGGTCAGCAGTGGGGGCAGGTGGAAGAGCAGAAGCCCTGAGACTGGCCACTACTCTATGGAGCCAGCCTCCAAGAGTTTTGAACTGACACTAAAACAAAAAACAGCAAGTGTGAGAGAGCAAACAGTGTAGGACATTGCCAGGGGAGATATTCCATGTCTTTGGTCCATCTAGAGGAGGGTGCTGCTGCAGGGGATGGTCACCCTGCTATGGCTTCGCAGGATGGGGATGTAGGCAGGGTGTTGCTCTGAGGCCACCCCAAACAAGGAACTCTTTGAAGTCATCAATCTGATAGCCAGGAGTATAAGAAAACAAATCTACAGGAGTATGTTGTAGTGGGGCAGTATGTCTGGGGGTGTCTCCCACCAGGAGGCTCAGCTGAGCTGACAGCATCTGACAGTCAGAGAAAACCAGCCTTTCTCCCTCTAAGATGAGCCCATTCGCTATGGACTCACTGGGGGGTAACGACATAAGAGAGCTTTTTTATATATATAACAGACAGACTTTGCAAATGGAAATTTCACATTTTCATGGATATTTCTACATCTTTCATGGATTTTTTTTTTTTAACTCTTCCAGGATTTGTCCAGGGGAAAAAAAAAAAAAGCCCCATTCCTTGCAGAGGTCAGACCTGGCTGGTTTGTATCTTTGCTGTGGACTTAGTCTTGCAAAAGAATTGCAGTTCAGGAATATTCATGGAGCTCCTGAGCCAAAATCAGAGAGATAGGCCAGGGAGGCAGGTGAGTGCTCCTGGGGAAAGGTGAGCATGTCAGAGGAGGGAAGGAAGGAAGGGGTCAGACAGCTCAGCCTGGTGCAGGGGCAGCTCAAGGAAATTTGCAACAAGTCTAAAATGTCTCAAGCATACAAATTTCCAGGAAGCCAAAAGGTATCTTGTTTAAAAGCCATTGTTGGCACAAGGATAAAAGGAAATAAAGTAGCCATGAATAAATCTGGGCTGGGAATTAGAAAAAGCTAATTACATTCCATATAATGTTTCTGGTTTATTCTTTCTGATGGAGGAAGAAGCTCGTGGCCCAGGTCAGCACTGGGCAGCTGCCGTGGCAGGAATGCTACAAGCTGCAGCTCCAGGAGGGCATCAGTGGGTGCTCAGCAAACCATTCTCTGTGCTTTTCTCTCTGGTCCCACTTTTAAAAAAGAGAAAAACCCTTCCAGGGAGTTCTTCTTAATGGCCAAAAAAAAAAAAATCCTTTCTGAAGGGAGCAGGTTTTCATTTTACACACATTGTTAGTGGAGCCTTCTTAGGCAGCTCATTTCCCAGGTCTTTAACCAGCCAGGCTGCCTGGAACGGAGAGATTTCTTCTCAAATCACTTGGCTGCACATGGGAGAGAAGCCCTTTGACGAGGTGAATTTGCAAGGCTCCCAAATCCTCTTTATTTGTGCTGTGCTATCCCTCCTTGACTCATCTCCAAGAAACCACGTTGGGTTAAGCCCAGAAGGAGCATGGAAAGGTGATGGCACCAATCCTAGATGCACACAAACATACAGCTTCCACCCCTTCCCCATACCATAAGTTAAACACCATCTATAACCCAGGTCTGGGGAGGATCAGCTGAAATAATCCAATCCAGTCCTTTATCACCTGGGAGGCTGAATTCAGAACAGCCCACAGTCCTTGCCCACCCCAGCCCACCAACCTTCTCCTCCCACGTCCCTAATAAACTGGAGGCCCACAACTCACATCTGGCCTGTTCAGGTACACATCTGGAGGATAATGCACACAAGCAGAAAAAAATAAAAGGCTAAATTGGGCTATATCTCTGTTAGCCAAAGCAATATTAGTAGGAGTTTGTGATGGGAGTAGTATTAGGCAACCAGGGCTTCAAGGAGCAATGGCATTTGAGAAGCAACTTGAATTTTTAGGGTTGCTTTTTCCTGGCAGCTAGCTGCACTGGCTGGAAAATGAAGTGGTGAGTGAGGAACACAAAGGAAAAAAATACAGGTGGCCTTGGGGCACACATAGTCCCAGGGCAAGGGAAAAGGGGGTTGGTAGAATGAAAGAGCAGGCAGGGCAAATACTTACTGGGTGCAATTATTTTAATGGGTCTGTCTTTTCCAAATTCTACACTGCACACATGTAAATAGTAATTTTTAAAAAAGACTCACACCAGAAACACTGATTTGGAGAACAAGAAACTCTCCCTGTCTCCCACTACACAAGGAGGCACAAGGTTCACAACAATATTAGTCACAGCTGATCACGAAGGCAGACAGACAGACAGACATGGAAATCCCAAAGCAGAAGAAAAGGCAGAAGCAGGACATTCATGCTTCAGAAGGCAGCAGATGTTCCCATGCCCACCTTGCTGTGCAGGCAGGCATTTGGGGCTTGGCATACTGACCCGCCATGCCAGGGGATCGGCATCTCACTGGTCCTACACCTCTGTTCACCCAGGTGCCATCTCTGCTGCTTGTCATCTCTTGGGTTCCAAGGGCATCAACTCCTAGAGCAACACAGGCTTTATGGTGACCTGTGTGTGCACCACAGGAAGTCCCAGGGCTGTGTTGGTGCTCCCTGTATGGTACTTACTGGCTGTGATGCCCCAGCACAGGTGTGAACCACACTAAACTCCTAGCTGGCCCTCAAAGTCCTGCCCAAAGGGCTTGTGCCTTCACCTTCTGTGGGATCAGTCACTGTGTTCTCCATTGCTGGCAGCATTTCATGCTGCAGTAAGGACCCATTCCAGTATGCAACCTCCAGACTTGGTTTTCAAGCCTTCAGTGAGTATAGGAAGGGGTTGTATACTTACCACTCGACTTTTTTTTTGGCTCCAAGTTCTCAAAGAAAAATGCTGCTGTAACCATGTTCATGCAGGCAATGCCTCTAAAGGACTTCCAGCCTGTTGTGTGCTGTTCCAGAAGGCTGGTGAGCCAGCAAGCTGGGAATCAAGCCTACCTCAGCAAGCTATTCTGTTTAATTGCTACAACCACCAGCAGGCAAAAATGCTGGGAGCCTTTTGTTCAGCACAGCAGTTCCTGTGCACTGAAGGGCAGCTGGAGCTGGAGGCAGAGCTGGAAAGGAGATCGTGCTGAGATCAGCCCATACAGACTCATCTGCCTTCAAGCAATCTCCAGACTCAGGTGTGCTAATACCAACCCTGCTGCTTGGTGATGTGTTCATCTTCAAAGCAGCTTTAAGTGGACCTGGGAGCATATATTTCCCTTCCCACACAGGCAGAGAGCTGCGCAGTAGCACAATAAAATGATTTGCCCAGGACCTGGAGGCTGCACCAAACATTTGGTCCCGTATCTTACCAGGTCAACACAAACATCCTTCTCCCAGGCCTGGTTCTGCCCCTCCTAACCAGTAGAGAAGCCCTGCTAAAATCACATCGATGTAACTGCTTGATGTAGAAGGAGCTGTTCAAGGCAGCAAACTGTTGGAGCACTCAAGGAGGACACACATGAAGACAGACTGATTCCCTCTGATTAAGGGATTAAATTCAACCTTATCCTACCAAAGCTCATCAAGGGGCCATCAGCTGCACTGTGACTTCCCAACACAACCAGGACACCTCATGCATGGTCTGTACATCACCATGGCTCTTCTCACCAGCTGCCCTATGACCCCGCTTAACCCAGCACACCGGACATGTGGTCCTTACAACCTGGACATGCAGCCTGGCCTTGGCCATGCCACGACCTCACCCTTTCTGCCAGTGCTTCCCCTTCATCCCTCTCATCTATCCATACATCCAGCTCTGCTGGCTAAAGCCTCAGGGATGCGTGGTCCTCAGCAAACTGCTGATGCTGGACTGAATGGGAAGCATCACCTCCTTCTGCCTACAAGGACATGAAGTACCACAGGAAAGGGCTGACTGAAGAAAACATCACAAAGACCCCAGAAAACCTGAATGGTAGAGGGGCATGGACTGTGTGCTGGCCCTGCTAACCCGGGAAACTTGTGTCAAAGGGAATTAGTAGGGTGCAGTATGAAAATAAGCCAAGGATGGAGAACTTTCTGGCCTCTCATTAAGCTGTGAAGCTCCCTGCTGCAGGATCACATATGATGAAACTTGACAGATATTCAAGGTGCAAATTTAATGAAGAAGAAATCCATTTGGGGCTACTAGAGACAGGCACTGCTTCCATCTCAGGAAGCTCCTAAGCAATAGTACATTGGGGCTGGGAGAGCATTTCAGGCAAGCAACACCCTGGTTTTGCCCCATCTTTATGCTCTTCTCCAGACCTTGCTGTTGGACTTGTCTGAAATGGATTGCTGGGCTTGCTGAGCCTTTGGAATGATGTGGGGTGGTGACTGCCAAGTCACTTGAAGTCCTAAGGGCCCCATTTCAAATATAGGTTTTCCATGAACAGGGAACCTATGCAGCTGTTCCTACTTCGAATCCACTCCCCTGCTGCTGCCTCCCCACAGGCTGGCCCTGCCTAACATGGCTGTCCTTCCCCACACCGGTCCTATCTCATAAAACATGCAAACAACTTCTACAGGAGTCAGAACAAAGGCCCATCTTCCCAGCACCATCTTCCCAGCCCAGGTTTCTCAGGGAAGAACACAAAGCCTTTGCAGAACTGATCCATCAAATTAGGGTCTTTCTGAGACCAGCGGTGGTGTCTCTGCATCCAACAGCTGCTGATAAATTCTCTTCTGCAAACTCATCTCATTGGTTCACAGGCCCATGAGCACGTGGAACAGCCAGTTTCCTGCAGCAAGGAGATCCACTCCTGAGTGCCCACTGTGTGTTAACAGACCTTGCAGCTACTGCACGGAAGGAGATGTAGTCACCATCTTCCAGCACAGCTATACTGAAGCAGCCCATACAGTTATTTGTCCTCTGCTCCAAGCTGATGTTTGTTCCAGGCCAGCCTTCCACACAAAGATGGAAAGGAACCTGCCTAGTGCTGAGTACATAATCATTGCCCAAATATTTCATTTGCAGGCTCCTGCCAATCTCTGGTTACTCCAAGAGCTTGTCCCCAAGGATTCAGCCTGGCTGACCTTCCAAGATAGGTGGGCACGGAGCAGCACAGCTGCAGCCCAACCTGATTAAAACAAGAGGAAAATATCAGCGCTAATTGTGATCATTGTCTCTTATAGTGGGTGGTAAAGCTGGGGCAAGGCTTTTCAAGGGAGGGGACATTGTTTCACACTGCTTTTCAATAGCAAACACATAGCTTTGTCACTGCTGCCAAAAAGCCTGGCATTAAAAATGCTGAAATCTTCTTGTGACTGAGTGGCAGCAAGCTGTAATTTACTACATCCCTGCTTCTTTTAAGTTCAAGAATTGCTTCGCTTCTGAGAAGAAAGAGCGTCATTTCTCAGACCTGTGTAGCCCCTTCTTCCAGCCATCACATTTCCACATTATGCTAGACAAATTAATTCATTCCCCTCTTCCTATCTGCTCCCAAAAAACCCTGGTGTCTTCCCAGGAACTGAGAGTCAACCTTTCACAGCGACATCATCATGAATTCCCTGTCTAAAGCCATGTTAATAGGCATGTTCCTTTCAGCAAAAGCCTGGAATTTATTTTATTTTTTTTCTGCTGTTGCATCCATCTTCCTTAAATGGATTCAGAGAGACCTGTCTGTCTGCTGGCTTCTCACAAGCACTTTCCCCACACCTCTGACCAATGGTATGTCACGGATTTCCAGCCCACCCATTGCAGCGCCTGGTTGGCTGCTACCAAAAGCTCTGCCTGGCTTTAGGATGCAGCCAGGTCCCTGGGCAAGTTGAGCTGTATTGCCTCTCCTCCTGGGGTGTACTTGGCCACCGGCCCGTTGCCTTCCATGGTGAAGAGCTTGCAAGTCTTCGCGGTCTCATGGACCGGTGTGGACTTTTTGGAGGAGATGGGGGAGTTTGTGGGGCTCAGCTGAACAGCAGTGGTATCCTGCACCGTGTGCTCACTAGTTTCGATTTCGAAGGCCGTGTTGCCAGGTTTGATGAGCCCAATGTTGGAACCTGGTTTGGATTTCCTGGCCCCGTGAGCCGGGGGCCTTCGGCTGCAGATGCAGCAGGCACCGAAGAACGTGAAGGCGACCACCAGCAAGATGGGTCCAATGATGATGGGAGGGTTGTTCATGGGGAGGAAGGTCCCAAAGGCAAACGCTCCCACTAGCGTGATGTTGATCCCTGCTAGCATGATGCAAAGTCCACAAGCGCAGCAGAGAGCAGGGGAGGGGAGGCCCTGAGGTCGTGTCTTTTTCTGAATGGGCTTCTGGGACAAAGAGGCGCTGCTCTTTTCACTGAACATGTTGAGATGAATTTCAGAGGTCCCTTCAGTTGTCACAGGCTGTACACGGTGTTGAGAAGGCTAGCTATGGTCTCCTGCTGCCTTGAAATCCCTGGAGAGGAACAGAAAAGCATGCAAAGGTTACAGCCATGAACGAAAGGTACTGTTCCACCCCTTTTCAAGGTGAACAGCATCTTCTCCAAGTTTGCTGCCACCAACAGCTAAGTACAAACTCAGGCCTGCTCTCAAGGCTGGGCTCTCCCTGTCCTTGGCAGTCCTGTACAGCTAGGTTCCAGCTGGAGCACTGAGCTCAGTGTGCTCAGTGCCCTTTGCCACCCAGATGGATGATGCCCAAGTGAATCTGAGCATGTGATAACCCACTGCCTACACTTGGCTCTGCCTCGAGTCTGAGCCACAGCGCAGCATCGTAGCAGTGTGGCTGGACAGACAGACCCACATCATGAGCTCAGATGCTTCTCATATGGGTTTGCTACCAGCTGCATGAACCTCTTCTCCTACTCCATCCAGCTTTCCCTGAAAATACAGGTTCTTTGGAACAAGCAATATATTCTGCTGTCCGTTTGGGCAGTAGCCCTTTGTCATCACCCACAGCTTGTTTGCCTCAGCAGCTATAAACCCAGACTTGTACAAGGCTCATGCCCAAGCAACACCAGCTCCTGGATGGAGGTTCGTGGAAACTGAGACGATGAGGCTGGAAAAGAGCCAGAGTAAGACCTGCCCAGGAGCCCAAGGCAGGAACATATACCCCTGGCTGACAACAGCAGCTTCTCTGTTGGAGGAGATTACTGGATGTGATAAAAGTTGGCTTTGTGTTCACTGTACTTCACTGCTAGGCCAAATTGCCAGAAGCCAAATTGCCAGCAGTTTGCTGGTGATGCCTTTGATTTTACAGGCAGGAGAGCATTTCTCTTCCCAGCCTAATTGCAAACAATAGCCATCTCCTCTCTCCTACTCCCCTGCCTGACTCCCTAGTTTCTTCCCTCTTCTGCTGTCAAATCACTTTCAGAAGGGTTGCCAGGGGAAAACTGATACCACACAGGTTTCTACCGCAAGAGCCAAGCATCACTGTTGTGCCATTATCACTCTGCAGCCACTAAACTGGGAAAAAAAACTCACCCCAAACAAACACAAAACCAACAACAAAAGCCAAACCCACCCCAAAACATCACCCATCACCCTGAAACACGCCAGTGGGATCAGCCGGCCATCTTCAACATGTTTCCCAGGTTATAAAATTTTCCCCTACCTCCAGCTGAGGCAAAGCTCTCTGCTGCTCTATCCAGTGTCATGTCTCATTTCCTTGGCTCAGGCTTTTGTTTAGACCTGAATGAAGTGCAGCAGTGAACTTTCAGTGAAGTTCCTGTTCAGTGAGACATCAGCTGGAGCTGATGGAGGGACAGGCATGAGAAAGGATTAAATCTTTCCTCATCTGGGGATGCCTGACTGGGGAGGAGTCTCTCTGCAGGCTAAGATTTTTCAGGAGAATCGAGTGAGATAAGAAAGGGCATTTTCTCCATTAGCCAAGCTAACACTGACGCTGTGTTTCTCCAGCAGTGTCCTTTTGTTCTGCCTGGGAACCCTGGCACACTGCTGTGAGTTGGAGCCCTGACTCTGCCTCATTCAGCAGCCCTGGACCAGCAGCAAAACATACTCTGGTTAAAGACACACACACAGAGCCCAGGTCTTACAGATGCCAGTCTGAATCCTTGGTCCATTGAACTGCAGCTACCCCAGCATGGCTCTTCCCCCCTGTTTGCCCCGTGCGCTCCCACCGCAGAGTGCAGGACAGGGAACAGCGTGGTTCCCTGGGGTTAAATCACATCCCAGATTCACTCCATCAGGTTTCCCCTGCCCAACTCCTCAGCACTCACCAGCTTCCACCCTGCAAGAATTGTCCCCTCCTGGGAGAGCTGGGCAGGTGTCACAGCTGCTGAGCTCTCCCTGGGTTCACAAACAAGCCGGCTGCCTCTGCTCCTAGGCAAGGCAGAGCCCAGGGGTCATGCTCCCACTGAGATTTTCCAGAGGAGCCTCAACCTGTTGCCCATCACATCTGTCAGCAGTAGTCACCCCAAAGAGACCATGCTGGTTTCAAGGCTGCAGCAGTATCACCCAGCATTCTCCCTGGTAGATTATTTTTTCTGCCTGGGAATTTTTGTTCATCGTGACAGCCCAGTGACTGCCAGGGGTTAAACTTGGGCAAAATCCCCACAGATCTCCCCAGGCTGCAACAGGGGAGGGAGGGCTTGTTCAGGCACCACTGGCAATGACAAATCAAGGCAGCCCACCCAAGAACAGCTCATCCCAGCAGCTAAGAGAGAACCCCGGATCCACTCTGGAAGGACAGATGACATGAGAGAATGATCCAGCTGGGCTCAGGGTGGGTACAGTCACCATCAACTTTCCAGGCATTCATAGCCACTTCCTAGAAGGAGAGGGGACCAGATCTACAGTACAGAAATAGGGATGTGGCACATAAGGATAGAGACCTCTCACCCTGCAGCTTGACTGGAGCCAGCACCAGCAGCTCCTTTGGCCACCCTAGGACAGGCAGACAGCTCCCAGGGTGTGCCAAGAAATGGGTCAGGCCATGGCAGCTACCTGCCTCCTGGCAAGAGAAGAAGTTTGCAAATAAATGGCTGTGGCTAAAGCAGTGAGGAGTAGCTTGCCAGGAGCCATGTGTCTGGGAACTACATCACTAGCAGTCTGCAAGCAGTGTGACAAAATCCAGTCCTGGACCTCCTCAGATACACCTGCAACTGTAACACCTGCATTTTGTCAGTTCAGAGGGCCATGTCTAACACAAGGGCCATGACATTGCCCGAAGACTGAAGCTGTAACAACCTGAAACCAAGGGATTGTGTTGCACATGCTTAGGTGGGGAATAAAGGCACCTGGCGTTGGCTGAGGAAGAAAGCCACCAAGCCTGCTGAGATGGCATCAAAGAAAAGCAATGGGAACCAAATGTGCCTCCTTCACATTATGTATGTGGACATATCCCTAGGACCATGGGACTGACCTAGCTGGAGTGGTCAAAAATAGAGTTGGAGTTGTGATCTCGTTAAAACCATGTGAGCCATTCCAGGGCTTGTCCCACCCTTTCTGTAGCTGCACCATAAAGGTTCTGGCCATGCTCTGTCCAAGACAAAACTTCTTTCCTATCCTCTTTACTTGAAGCACCTGCAAGGTGTAACGAACCTTTCCTGGCAAAGAGCAACACAGTCACTGGAGAATCTAAGGGGAACACTGCCTGGAGTGGGGACCTCTCCCATCAGCTTGGGGACAGAAGACAGCAACACCACAGAGCTAGGACATGACCTGCACATGCACCACAGGGTAACAAACAGTACCCAGAAGACAGCATGTTTTCACTGGGAACATTTGGAGAGTGGATCACTGGTTACTCTTGTCTTGATCTCCATATAAACCAGCAGGGATTATTCACAGGGCATTCCTGCCAGGAAACCAGATGAAAAGGGGATGAGAAAGCCAGCAGAGCAGTGGAAGAAAAAGCAAACCCAAACCAAAGCCACAGGATGCCTTACACCATCCTCTACCTGATAAGACCCTGCAACAACACAAAGTCCATCTTCATTCTGATGGCCACGTACAACAGAAGCATCTTCGCTCTCCTGTCATATCCTAGAGCACAGGCAGATGCTGTGGGGAAAAGGCTCCCTCTCCATCACCTCTATAGTCACAAGAACTCACTGATGTGGGTCACCTCCCACTGCTGACCTGCCTAGGGATATAGTACAACTTCTACCTTCCCACTTCCACCTGTAGCCAAGTTAACTGGTTCAAAAATGACTGACATACTTTCCAGTCATACTAACCTGTCCAAAAGGACCAACTTCCTTTCCATCAGGAGAGGAGAAAGTTCTCTTTGGACTCTTTGTGTAAAACAGGGTCTTTTCTTACTGGGTAAACTCTAGGTTTCATCTCCAAACAACATTTTAGCTTGAAATGCACTACTGCCAGGCACTGCCACACCAAAAAATCTGCACATCCAAGCTACAGTGATGGAAATCCAGAGGCTAGAGTGATTCCTTTCAGGGGAATGTTCATCCCTCCCTATGATCTCAGGGGAACAGAGACTTTCATTCATAGCTCTGAGAGTTCTAGTGCTTGAGGGGCATACTGAGGCAGTCAGCCAGCATTTTAGGAGCATCATTTAAAGCCATACCAGCTGCTCCAGCAGCACACAGATAGGCATGCTTCCCTCTTAGTTGTAGTGAGGGGGATCAAGCTGTCATCCTTCCACACGGTTTCACCACAGCAGCGCAACCAAAACATTTGACAGGCCCCAGATGAGTCTCCTTTCTGGAGGTGCAGTGATGGCACAGTGAAATAATGACAGTGATCAGCAAACAGAAATCGCAGTCAGACAGCTACAACCACCCCCAGCACGCAGACAGGCAGACTCACAAACACACCTGCATGCATCCTGTAGCTATCTGGAGAAGCACAAGACTTTTTCCCTGGGCAAAGTGCTGGGAAACTCTCCAGCTGGGCCAGACAGAGCCTCGGTGTCTGGACGGGAGGACACTTACCTGGGCTGGAGTATGGAACCGGGGGAGGCGATGGAGTGAGTGGATGCCTCGGGTCTCTTCTTCACCCTTTAGTCGGGGATGACAAAGCCATAGCTAGTCCCAGGGGCCGGGGCTGGAATCCCGGCTGTGTGCTAGGGGAGAGATCTCACATGCCTCCTCTCCTCTCTTGACCGAGCTCGGGAAACTTTGCTCGGGTACCAGGCGAGCCCCGAGCAGTCCTCGGGAGAGCTCAGCAGGCTCTATACGAGCTCGGCCGCCTTCTCCCCACTTTCCTCCTTCCCCGTGGAGGCAAATATCCTTCTCCTTAGGCGGAAGGGGGTCCAGGCTCAGCATCGCTGCCCCGCCGCATCCTCTCCTGCCTCCTCCTCCAGCCCCCAGCCAGGCTGCACCCCGCCGCCTCCCCCGCTGTCCGAGGGGCTCTCACCCTCTCCCCGCGCCTTCTTTTTCGTCTTCCTTTTCTACTTCAAGGCTGCAGCTCCCGCCCCCTTCAGCTGACAGGGCTGCCCGCAGCAGAACAGCCCCTTTTTTTTTTCCCTCGGGGAGAGGAAAAAACCCCGGAGCAGCGCGTCTCCACCGAGCCGAGGGGCAGCCCCGGCCCCAGCCCCACTCCGGAGCCCCCGGGGCGGAGAACAAAGCGGCCGCCGCACGGGGAGAGGAGGGGGAAACCCACCGCCAAATGCCAGGGCATAAGATGCAGGCTCTCGGCTTGCTGCAGAGAAGCAGGGATCTTTTAAAGGCAAGAGGTATGAAACGCACGTTGCGAATAAACAGGAACACAACCGGCGCCCGGGTGCCTTTGGATCCCGGAGGGATGCAGGGGTGACTCCGCACTGGGCGGTCGGCAGTGAGGGGTGCTGAGACAGGACCTCCCAGAGCTGGAAATGCTCCGGGTGTGGGAGCTGGCAAACCAAAAAAAAAACCAACCCCAAAACCCAAACACCCACCCTCAGATGCAAAACTATTGCTTTTTAGCATGGCAATCGGCTCTCGGGTCCGCTTACAGGTACTCGCTGCGGAAGCATCCCTGATGCTAGACCCTGCTGCAAGCACAGCCGAGGTCTTAGCACCCATATTAAGAAGCCAGCCACTGTTTGCAGAGTTGGTGACCATGGGAAACAAGGCAAACTGCAAGTTCTGCACTGAGTGGGGTGTAGGTAATCCTTCCACAGTTTGAGACTGTGCTGACACTCCCGTGCCCTCACCTGCTCTCCATGCCCACACTGCTGTAACCAGCCTGGATGCTGTCAGCAACAGCTGAACAGAAGGGTCTTCTCCAGCCTATTGCAGAAGAATCCTATAGGAATCGGGCTGGAGCTGATGGCACATGAATCATGCTCCTGCTTTTTTAAATGCTTGCTTTCATGATCTCCAGAGAGGGAGAAGGAAAAAGGTAACAGGGAGATGGTGAAAAACAAAGGTCAAAGAGAAATCACTGAAGAGGAATGAACACTCCTCTCTATTCTCCAGGCACTACGCCAGCCTGGGTATTGTTAATACAGCAACATCCTCTACTGCATCACATGGCATTTCACCTTACAGGTCATCTCAGAAATTCAAGGAAAACCAAGCTTTGCAGAAAGGGCTTCTGCTCCTGCTGAGAAAGAAAACTCTGTTTTCTCCTTAGCTTGGGTAGTGCTAATAGCACACTGCATGAGTTGAGCAAGAGGGCAGGAGGGTATCAGAAAAGCAGTGCTTCTAGAAAGAAATCGCTGTGAAATCTCATTTTAGAGCCTTCCAGGGATGCAGTGTCTTTCTAGGGATTCCCTGGCCCCGTGACATGTCGTAGTTTTGTGGGGCTGGGTTCTGGTTTAACCAGAGCTAAACCACCACAGGCATGGGGATCACAATGGCCCAGTGTACTCATCCCTACCAGGAAGGTGACAGGAGAGTTCATGATGGAAGATTTTCCAGAGAGAATGTCCACGTGGCACACCTGAGAGAGTTCCACATGTGGCAGAACTGGTCTTTAGTGTTTGCTGACTGTTGCTGGGTAGAAACTGGAGCGGCTGAACTCAATCCTGGTGTGGCTCCATAGAGCTCAACAGGAAACAGCCCCCCGAGCCGTGTTTATTTAGGAACAGTGGCTGTCAGAGGGAAAGAGACCACCAGGGTCATTGATTCAAGTCCCCTGCTATCACATTGTATAATAGCATTCATAAAGCACTCCAGCTCCAAAGGGGGCCAATTAATACCGAACCACCTGTGAGCTGTTCCCTAATTGCACAAGGCAGTGATGAAGAAGGCTGAGCCTGCTTCAAGGTGGCTGTTGCATGACTCTGCGTTACACCTTCTGCTTAATGCTCCATAAACCCACTAAAAAGCCTTAAACCTTAAAACCTGAGATATTTAGGGCTCTACTGAAGCAATAATTCTGAGTTTTGCATATGTGGCCCTGACAGATTGCATTCACATGATTAAAACAACTGTTAATTCAAGAACTAAAATTAAAAGTGAGGTTTTCCACTGGTATAAATCAGAGCAGATTCAGTGCCTTGCAGAGCTTTGATAGCTCACGAGCACTCATGATTTGCCAAGGGGGTTTTGCCAAACTGATGGCTCCTAATTTTAAACTTGCCAGGAGCTGGGAAGCCCTGCCTTCTTTAGAGGCAAGATCCCAACCTTCAGCTGACTAGAAATTATATTCCTCTGGGAGAAACTGCTTGTTCCCAGCTTCTGCTGAATTCTGCATTTAGCTTAAGTCAGAGATTTCTGAATGAGAAGCAAAATTGCCTGCCTGCCTTTTCCCATTGTCAGTTCCTGACTCTGGTTTACATTACTAAGACATTGAGCTCAAGCACTCTTGCACCCACAAAGGCTGGGCTTCAGTGTCACCACCTCTGGGTCTGAAGCAGGTCAGGATGGTGACTACCACACACATAGTAGATACAGATATCACATTGGTTTTGTGGGTGTGTCTCTCTGCAAGAATAACTGAAAAGAGGTGGGAAGGGTAAGAATGGTTCATGCTTTCATAGGTGTTTCAAAGGATTTTGGTTGGGGCTAGCACTGGAATGAAAGTGCCTGAGCAGCACCCATGCTTACAGGAACAGCAGCATGGCAACAGCCCAATTCCTCAGCATGACAGGACCAAAAAGCAGGAGCCTGTGATGCTGCCCACTGAACCGTATTCATCACACAAGGAGCATGTGGGAGATGGAGATCGCCTGGAAGTTTATGGTCCAATAAGATCATTAGACAAAGGTCACTGCAGAAATGTCCCCCTGCAGATTTCCACAAGGTCTCCAGAACTGGCACCTCTCTGTGCATTTACATTTTAATTGCCTTACATTTTAATTCCCTTACATTTAAGGGAAGGAAACACCAGAGTGAACCTGCTGCCTCTCCAAACCAATCCCAAATGCCACCCTGTCAGGCTGAAAGCTCCCACTATAGCAGGATCCAGCTCTGTCTCGTGCCTCTTTGCTGTCTCTGGCAATTCGGAAGAGGGTAAGGCCAATTTCTGCAGCAACGTTTACCTGTCTATAACATCAAGCTCAGAAAGAAGGAGGTAAAAAAGAAATTAGTATTTGTTGTTCCTAGAGGCAGCTGTGAAATGACTGGGCAGGAGATTTGAAGCCATGAAGGAGACGCCTCCTTGTACAGCGTGTAATTAAAATCACAGGACTCTGCCATGGACAACAACAGAATTAATGTGCTCAGAGCCAGAACACAGATGCCAGTGGACCTGTGAAACACAAGAGAAGCTACAGCTTCTGGCTCACAATGTCCTTAGGTTTCTCATCACTGGGAATGGCCTGAGGGGGAAAGCTTGCTCTAGGTTTGCCACGGTCCCTGCAATCTAAGCCTCTGCTATTGACAGTGGTCAGGGCAGAATAGTAAGTAGGGTAGATTTTTTTTTACCTGGTCCCATATGACTGTTCTCATGTCAGGGATGAAGCATTTCTTATTTATGAATGTAGACCCAACCTGGCTTTTCTGGTCAGAGAGACTTGGCAGCCACACTTCATGCCTTGCCTTGCTCAATATTGAATGTACTCACTGCATCTCAGCTTGGACAGTTCCTACTTTTACTCTGCTGTTCATGGGAGCTTTCTCATCATGTATATCACTGTCATCGTGAGCTAAAGCATCTGGACCAGCTGTTCCCATGCCTGCCCATGCCATATGCCAAGCCCCTTCAGAGCAGGGGTGAATTAACCACTAATTAACTATTTTTGCTGAATATTGTGTGTAGAATACCTGTATTTCCTCATCAGGTTGCACCTCCTCAGGGTGCTGGCAGCTTCCCACCATGTCCCTGTTGAGCACTCAGCCCAGCTGAACCCACTGAGCCCCTCCATTGAAAGAGCTGGGACCTGATATGGACCCATGCTCTCCTGTGAGATCCACTCATGCCAAGACTCCCGCACCCAGCCTTGAGGAAGCTGAAATCAGAACAGGAGACTGCTGGGAGATAGACTGAGAAAGGTATAAAGAGTTTTCTCCATGCCACACTGTGTGGGATTTGGACCCTGGATAGAAAGGGGATCTCAGCTGGGCAGCCAGCAGGGACCATCAGCCTGATCTCCAGCATCATTGAAGCTTCGCCTCTACTCTCTCATCAGATGAACTATTCCCATTTCCCATAGCACCTTTGTGGGTCTGTTGTTTGGATTGGGTTTTTTTAAATAATCAAGAGATCATTTTTCCCTTTTCACACAACCAACCAACCAACCACCCAAAAAGTCTTCCAGATATTCAACTGAGCTTCTCCTTCCTACTACACCCTCTGAAAATACTGAGCTGAAAAAAGTTAGCAGACAGGAAACATCTGTGCAAGTGGCTGTCCTGTCACACCAACAGTACAGTAATTTTTAATGAAGCTTTCTCAAACAGGAAGAAATCAGCAGGTCAATTATCAGCAAGGGGCAAATATTTTTAATTACCTTGCAGGGAGGATTATGTCTCCTGTGTTTAATTCTCAAAGGTTCCTACTGGCAAATTAATTAGCAAGCAGCTTCACTGGAAAAGCAGGCCTGAAGTTACGTGGCTTTATTCACTCAGGAGGCAAACACCCAGTTCATTCTCCTCTGTCTCATCGTGGTGCTCGCTGTTAGACAGATCAGACCAACGGACAGTTCATCTGGAAGAGACAAAACCACACAGAGTGTCCATCAGCAACTCCATCTCATGATTTCAAATGCAGTTCCTCAGAGACCTCAGTGTTAAGCTTTCCTCTTTAAAAGGAGTGCTGGTAGAGATTTTAGTTAAAGAGCTGCTGGTCCCTCATAAATCAAAATCAGTGTGCATTATATATCATACTTTATGCATTTCATGTTACACATTATGTATTATATTGTTTTCTTGTCTTGCCCTTCTCCAGGAAGAACCCCAAATTACATCTGGTCTGCATTTGAGATACCAAGGTACTTAGGAGTCATGAGAGGGAGGCCCTGATCCATCAGAGCACTTAAATACATGCCTTTTCTATGGAATGTCCTACTGACTTCAATGGAACTACTCACAAGCCTTAAGGTAAGTGTGTATTTTCTGTGGTCAGTACCTTTACCAGATAAAGCAGAGGTGACATCACAAGAACCAATGATGTGAGTGGGAACAGAGTCAGGATCCATACATGAAACGTCATGTGAACAAGGAACTGCCCTCCCAAGGGCATTTATGCTCTTCTATCAAGAGTATGTTTCAGGTAAACTTAAGGATCACAGAAACACAGAATCGTAGGGGTTGGAAGGGACCTGGAGAGCTCATGGGGTCCAACCCCCCTGCCAAAGCAGCTCCCCAGCTCATATTGCACAGGTCGGCGTCCAGACCGGGCTGGAATCTCTCCAGAGAAGGAGACTCCACACCCCCTGGGCAGCCTGTCCCAGGGCTCCCTCACCCTCACTGGGGAAAAGTTCTTCCACATGTTGGTGCAGAACTTCCTGTGCTCCAACTTGCAGCCATTGCCCCTTGTCTTGTCCCCACAGAGCACTGAAAAGGGGCTGGCCAATTCCCCCTTCATCCCATGTCTAAGATATTTATAAACACTAATTAGGTCCCCCCCTTAGTCTTCTTTTCTCCAGACTAAACAGTCCCAATTCACTCAGCCTGTCCTCATAGGGGAGATGCTCCAGGCCCCTAACCATCTTCGTAGCCCTTCTCTGGACTCTCTCCAGGAGATCCCTGTCTTTTTTGTACCAGGGAGCCCAGCACTGGACACAGTACTCCAGGTGGGGCCTAATATTTCTGCTGGGGGGATATTTCTGAGGATGGGGTTTAGGTGACATCACAAACCAGCAGTGATAAACTGGGTTTTTGATCATGAAGACAACCAGAAATGATGGAATCTGAAAGGGAACAACCAAATGTCATGTCCTTTCTAAGCTCAAAGCACAAGAAAGAGGACAGCCCATCTGTGCCACGTTTTTGTGGCCAGTAACCTACCGCATCGGTTCAGCCTTCGGAACCAAATCCACCGAGTGGTCTGTTGGCCTTCCAACAGCATCTTCCTGTCCATCCAGCTGCCCAAGTACCCCACTGAGCAAGGCCCTGCTCGAGCCATGGGCAGTATCAGAGGCTAACCACATGCTCTCAGGTGCATCAGGTGCCAATATGCTCTTTTCACTCATCCCCATGGGGGAAAGCACCCAGGTGGTGATTTAGACCATCTAGATCTATTTCCCAGTAGAGGCAGGCTAAGCTAGTTACTATGGCTATGGGTAAAACGATGCATTACAGCTCTCCACATCTTGGTAATTTATTGTTTTCATTGATGTCCCCATTCAACCCGTGCCTGGACGTGGAGACAAAACCCCCTCTGGAACAGATCTGATGTTGCTTTGTGAGCCAGCAAGGAGAGATTTAATTTGTGCCTGTTATATCCACCTGACGGTCAAGTTGTAGCATGCCAGACCACAAGAGATGCTAATTACCCACAGCATAAATCACATTAGTCAGATTGGGTTCCTGGAAAATCTGGCTTTGAGGGATGTCAGACTCAACATTATCAACAGATGGTGTTTCTGTCTGAAGAGGAGCTATGTCCTTGATCAGTCCATCACTGCTCAGGGTGCTGATGCTCTTGTTTCTCATCCAACAGTCTTCACCCAAGGGCTGAGCCTTTACATAGCAACACACAGACTAGAAGGATGATTAAGACCTGGATGATGAAGTGTTGGAAAGCAATGTCAGGATGATGTAGTTTATGTCCTTTCAACATATCTAACGCCTTGGACACAGGTGTGACCTCTTGAAAGTTTTTCTGGCTTGAAAAATCTCACGGGCCCCTCATGGCTCCATCTGCAGTGCAACAGCAGAGCACAGGGTGAGTTCCTAACTCTTCAGGGCAGCAAAATTAAATGAAAATTAAAGATAAGAATTGTGAGTCTTTGTTTGTCCTTCTGTGAAGGTCTGGAAACCTCTTCAGTGGGTATCCTATCTCCTCAACTGCATAAAAAACCAGACTGTTGGGATCCCTCCATGTCTTAGCCAGATCCCACATAACTTCACAGAATCACAGAATCACAGAATGGTCTGGGTTGGAAGGCACCCCAAGGATCTTAGAGCTCCAACACCCCTGCCACAGGCAGGGCCACCAACCTCAGGCCTGGATCTACACAAGGTTGCCCAGGGCCCCATCCAACCTGGCCTTGAACACTTCCAGGGACGGGGCATCCACTACTTCTCTGGGCAGCCTGTTCCAGCCCCTCACCACTCTCTCTGTAAAAAACTTCCCCCTAATATCTAATCTAAACCTTCCTTAAGGTTTCTAATCTAAACTTCATGGAAGTTGTTGCGCTGTCTTCAACGAGATGTGAACAAGGTCTGTAGGATGCTGCCTTGTGAATATTTACCCTCTGGCAGAAAGCAGATGTCTGCAGTCTCCATATGGGATATCAGGTTATAACATGGCAAAGCACAGATCATTAATCACACCCTTAAATGAAGTGATTATAAGGTCATCACGTCAAACATCGCCTAGCATCATTGTGCCTGCACAAATCTTATTTTACACAGAGCCTGGGGAAGCATCTGTTTAAAACACTTGACTCCAACTCTTTAGCTCTGCCACAAAGCCTCTCTCCTAATACACTTAATCTTTCTGGCTCTCAGTTCCTGCCGACACCACCCTCCCAGCGTCACCACCAAACACAGCGAACAGGTTCTCCTCTCTCTCAAAATACCTGCTGCCAGGATGAATTCAGGTCTCAGACACCATAGTATAGCAGACACAGACATGCACACAGCCCCCACCAGACCCCAGAACTACCCACTGGTCCATAGGGACCAACTGCTTCTCACAGGTTTCAGATTAACTGCATGTTCAAGAGCAGGGTCTAGATGAGGAAAAAAATTTCCCATGGTAATTATGTGCTGTGGAAACTGTGGCAGCTCATACACGATTAATTGGGCAGGCTTTGGGATAAGATCCTCAGCAGAAAGCACCAGTGTGGCTATAGAACCCTTGCAGGGTTTTATTTATAGCAGAGGAAGAGAGGTAAAGAACACCAAGTCAAACAAGTTTTCCTTCCTGCCAAGAGCAGTCACTGGTGGTTGCCCACATGTAGACAGTGCAGGTACACAGAAAAGTGCCCCAACTGCCAGTGAGACCCTGCTAACCCTTCCACCCAGCTGGCTGACTAAGATCAAGTAAGAATTAAGCACGGGGCTCTCAGCTATCCCTGCTACCAGGATAATGTGAAGTTTTGATTAAGTCCTGCATCCACTTTAGCAGGACTTGTGGAGCTGAAAAATCATAGAGTGTCATTGGAAGCAGATGTTGGTTCATAGTAGCACTTTCGTGGTACCACAGATGTGGTCAGAGCCATACACCCCTTCCCTCATCACCTTTCAGTGTGCTTTTTGTAAGACTCACTCACACTTCACCCCTTCCACAGACATCAAGGACCATAAGTCCCAGGCACTACGTAAACACATGGATGCACGGGATGTCTGCCTCAAAGAGGACAGGAGGATGGTCACATTTGGCAGAGTGGAAAACTGAGGCACAGAGACTGTATCAAGGTGAAGGTCATCCCAAGACCTTGCTCCAGACCGGCTGGCGAAGCAATGGGAAGAGGCTTTCCAGGGTTTGCACATCACCCAGAGACACAGCACAACCGCAAAGACAGCTGTGAACATCCCACCCTGCTGCCCAGGGGCCTGTCAGCCACCAGCTGCCCACTCAGCCTCTCTAAGATCTGCAGAAAATAAGGGTTTCACTGCTTTTCTCACTAAATCATTTGTGAAAAGGAAGGTACAGGCGCTTAACCTGCCTGCATGAGGAGCCACTGCTTGCCTATTCCTTAGGCAACAGAAGTGGTGCCTAGAGTTATTCACCACTATTTTAAGCAAAAGGGAAAAAAGTCTGTGTATCCAGCATCCTCAGGAGCAAACGGTGCCATAAACATGGCAGCAGCAGCTCAGGCTGAGGGGAAGGAAACAGAGGGCAGGAGAAAGCCTGGCCGGTGCTGTTTTGACTGGAGGGGGTGGTTAGTGCTACAGCAAACTGCTGGGCAAAGAGCTGCAGGACCTAATGAAGCCAGGGATGATTTGCAACCATTTTCTCATCCCCAGCAAGTGAGAGACTGCCCCAGAAATACTGTAGTGAATTTACCAGCTCTTTCTGGAATTCCTGGGATGCTGCAAACGTGATTGTGGAAGAGAAAGAAAAAGAAATAAACCCAACAACTGGAAAGACCTTGGGTGAGTGTTTCAGCAACTGCTTGAAAGGACTAAAATGGTCTCCTCAAAAAAAACAAGGCTCCCCCCACACACACCTTTCACATGTGCTCTTTAATTGATCGTTAATTTCTCTAAAAAAAGGCAGGCAGAGATCAGGGGCATGGAGGCATTCCCCTGGCTCTCTGGTCAGATAAGGACTGAGCTTTCCCCTGCCTCCTCAGAAAAAGGGATGGGGATCAGAGCTTTTACTTAGCTCTCACTTAAAATTCTGTCCTGCTGCTAATTATACTCCCCAGCCATGCAGCCCCTGCCTAGCCAGCGCAGAGCTCAACTCTACCGAAGAAACCCACTTCTTAATGACTGTCGCTGGGTTCCCTGTGGATTTGGTTTTCTCAGCTCTTTCCAGGACCTGGGAAAGACATTTGGAAGTGGTGAGCCCATGGTGTAGCCTCTCACCAGCCCTCAGCAGTAACCGCTGCCTACACACACTCCCATCCCCTTCCAATTACAGACTGAGCTGAGCGAGCAGCACGGCGTGGTAATATCACTGTGGGATGGGAGCAGGCTGGGAGCACACACAGAGCCAGCTCTAGAGACTCAGCTAACGAGGGGTGCCTCATTAAGTACCTCAGGGAGACCTTTGGGCTAATGTGTTTTCCTTCACACTCAAGATGGAGCATTCACGCTGACCGCTGAAAGGAGCCCACTCACGACTGTTAAGAGCAGTAACTCAGTGACTTTCCATACCTGATGGTTTCTAAATAATTAATCAGGTCCCTTTCTACTCCTTGCTGCTCTCTTAGCAAGGTTTCTAGCCATCACCTTGCTGTCATCTAGCCATCCCTCTCTGCTACCCCAGCTGTCAGGCTGCCTGGAAGAAAAGGTGACACAGCTTTGGCAGGTAAGCATCTCATCACCCAGTATCCAGCATCTTCTGCAGGGCCTCCATCCTCCTGACAACCTGCACCTCACCAAGGGCACATTGTCTGCCTCCAGGCTTTTACCACCAGGTCACCCACGAGGATGCTGATCCTTTATCTACACCATACACTGCTCACAGCAGAACAGGAGCTTCATGGGGCTCAGCTGGGTGTTAGTCACATTTAACACCATTTTGTAAAGACTGGAGGCAAACTCTGCCCCCCCATCCTTATCTCACCTGGGAGGAATCTTCTGTTGGCTCCTCCCTGTGTTTGAATGGGCGCCATTTGATGCTGGGTGGATTGGAAGTGCACTTATCCTTCCCTGTGAGATTTTCTGCTCACTGCTGGGTCTTGTACAACACCTACTCATCTCAGTGGGAAGTGGTATATGCCTCACAGATAGAGCAAGAAGCCACAGCACCAAGTACGTGCGTTTCTCATACAGTTCTGTGTGCAACTGTGGCTTATTCCTGATTCAATCACATGGTGATCCCAGCTTCTGGAGAGATGGATTAAATCAATGATTAATTTAAAGTAATTTATACCTTTTAACCATTCAAGCATATTTCCCAAGACTGAGACCTGCAAGCTGTGCTGGATCAATGCCTGGAAATCCATGAGCATTATTTCTGGTGTAACTATTTATTCCCCCATAGCACAGCAACATCCTCGCCTCTAAGGAAAGAGTTCACCCCTTGGCTCAGCCAGAGGTGCTGTTTTCTGGCATTTGGGGGCCAGCTTACCTATTTGCTCCCTCCAGGGATCATCCAGCGGGTCTGGGGATGCAGAGAGATGCTTTTCTCATCCAGCTCTCCCCTCTATTGCTGCTCCTGTGCTACCTTAACCCATTCTCGACTGGGAGCCAAGGACCAGTGCCCCCAAGGTCTGCAGCTCCCCACAGGCGAATGTGTGAGAGGCTCAAGGAAGAGCCTAATGGTCAACAGGCAGTTTGCAAGCTCAAGCCCTCCCAGCATTTATCATGCAACAGAATTATGGGGTTTTTTTCCTGACCAGGAGCTATGAAACAGGGCAGGGATTCCTACACCAAACAGGCACTGGGAAAGTGTTGTTGTGACTTAGGAAATGAGGAGATGTACCCTTCTTTTCCTACCCCTGCCCCAACTCCCACGTGGCACCTTCAGTAAGACACAGTTGTCTCTGTGCTTTGCTCAGCCCTTCTGCAAAATACAGTTAATTATATTTTGAGCATCTCTGTCACCCTGGCTCATCTGTCCAGCCATGAACTCTCCTGTTCTTCACCATGCTCCAAATCTTCAGCCATCTGGATGGCCAGAGAAATAGAAGGAGCAGCAGAGGGACTGAGTTGACAACGACCCAGTCTTATAGACTCCATAAAGTTGACTCTAATGCTCTTGAGTAGCAGAAGTGTCCGTGTGGGGAGGAAGTAGCAGAAGACCTGACTGCAGGAGAAATAAAAATAAAAAGATTTAATGCAGCAAAATTTCCCCAGACAGTGCTTGACTGGCTAGTTATATCACAAGTGGCATGTTTGTTAGAAAGCATTAATAAAACCTGTGGTATAATCTAGGAGGATGCATAGGGAACGTTGCACAGGAATTGATGGGCTTGCTGCAAAGTTTTATGCTCTCAGTAGTGAGGCTCAGTTGTAGAACAGTCTCTGTGGTGAGCTGGAAGCACCCCTTGGTCTCCAGAACAGGCAGACGGAGAACACTGTGAGGAGAGAAGCATCTTTTGGGGTGGCAGAGAGCTCTGTTGGACTTGGCATTATGCCAGTAAGGTATCAGAGCATCCAGATTGGCTGCTGGTCACTCCAAGGCAGAGGGAATCACCCCACGAATCACTGCAGAGATTTGCAGCCGTTGATTCAGGTTCAGACCTGGACTTTTCATTGGCCAGAGCAGAAGCCAAGCAGGTGTTTGATTGTGTCTCCTCTAGCTGTGACCCCCAGTCCCTGCAAGAGCAGGGGGCAGGACAGAGGAAGGACAAGAGCAGAACACAGCACAGAGAGGAGGTGAACAGGGAGAGAAACAAGAGCAAAGCAGGGAGAGACACATGTGAACAGCACCACGTAAGCCTCCCTCCTGAAGGAAACCTGGCCAAAAGCATAATTAAGATCTATACAGCTCCTAGCCAGCTGGACACAGCCCCAGGCACATGCCTCTGTCTGGCCATCTCAGGGCACTGAAACGACAACATGTCTGTAGCCAGGGTCAGATTTACTGTGCTGGGCATGAACAGCAGGCGATGCTCAGAGCCTCCTCCTCCTCCCTGCGCAGCCAGCAGCGGCCACACAGGTGCCTGCCCACACCGTGGCTGCTTCCAGCGCTGCCAGGCATCTGGCTGAGATCACTCTGCAGCAAGGTGGAGAGAAGGGAAGGAAGCCAGTGGAAAGGATGGAGAAGAACAGCAGCCTCTTACCCACTCAGCCAAGAATTAAATACCCTGGTCTCTCAGAGAAAGTGCCAGCAACCATCCCTTCTGCTTGTTATCATTCCTTTTCCGTTTGCTTTTAATTTGCAAAATGTATAATTTGCTAAACAGGCTGCCCAGTAGGTCTCATCTCAGAGCTGACTAGAAGCAGGTGCTGCTTTTAGCCTGGAGCAGAAACATATCAACATCAAAACTGGGGATACAGCCAGGAAAGCTGCTGATTTCCCTGAGAAAATACTAAACATAAATTGTGCCCTGCTTCCATCCTGTAACGCTCTGAGCACCTCACCACAGCAGCATTAAAAATCACAGTGCAATCAGGACATTACACAGACCAAAGGTGAAGCACCATGGGAATAACACAGGGATATAGATCATACAGGGGATCTACTCAGGAACCCAGAATGACAAACCCAAGTCAGAGTCCCAGTTTTTCAAGGCAGGGAGGTGCCTCTCTGCTCTATGTTTGCAGAGCAGCACCGGGTACCACTGTTCCTCAGATGATGATGGGAGTAACAGAACTAGGCAAAGCTGGTCAGAACTCACCCAAACCCTTGTTTCACCAAAAAAAAAACCCAAACACAAAACATCTCAGGTTAGGTTCCCGGGGGAACCTAATGAGGTTCAGCACTGCCAAGTGTCAGGGGTTGCACTTGGGTCGGAAGAATCCCAGACACAGATACAGACTGGGAGAAGAGCTGCTTGAGAGCAGCCCTGCTGAGAAGGACTTGGGGATTGTGGTGGGTGAGAGACTTAACATGAGCCAGCAGTGGCTCTTGCAGCTCACAAGGCCAATGGGATCCTGGGCTCCATCAGCAGAGGGGTGGCAGCAGGGACAGGGAGGGGATTGTCCCTCTCTACTCTGCCCTGGGGAGGCCCCATCTGGAGTCCTGTGTCCAGAGCTGGGGCCCCCAATACAAGAAAGATGTGGAACTGTTGGAGAGGGGTCAGAGGAGCCACAAGGATGATTAGAGGGCTGGAGCACCTGCCCTACAAAGAGAGGCTGAGGGAGCTGGGCTGGTTCAGCCTGGAGAAGAGAAGGCTGCGGGGGGCCCTCATTGCAGCCTGCCAGTACCTGAAGGGAGCTTATAAGCAGGAGGGGATTAAACTTTTTAAAAGGGTAGATAATGGCAGGACAAGGGGGAATGGATTAAAGCTAAAGGAAGGAAGGTTTAGATTAGATATTAGGGGGAAGTTTTTTACAGAAAGAGTGGTGAGGGGCTGGAACAGGCTGCCCAGAGAAGTAGTGGATGCCCCCTCCCTGGCAGTGTTCCAGGCCAGGTTGGATGGGGCCCTGGGCACCCTTGTGTAGATCCAGGCCTGAGGGTGGTGGCCCTGCCTGTGGCAGGGGGGGTGGAGCTGTATGATCCATGGGGTCCCTTCCAACCCAGACCATTCTATGATTCCATGAATCTAAGCTGATTTTCTTGCAAAGTTTGGGTGCCTGCTTTCTTCTTAGACTGACCAAGGAATAGCACCAGGTCCCATAACCTGTTGACATATGGATTACGCAGCGCTGAGCTCGCAGCTTTGCAGCAGGGACCTTGGAGCTTTGAGATGGCTACAGAGCTCCCACAGAGCATGAGGCCCGTGGCAGTGTCCCAGGCCAGAGCCACCGATCCCCAAAATCTCCTGCAGCTGCTAAAGGCAACCGGAGTCATTGCAAAACCCACCGACCTCCGGGAGCAGCTACCAGGCCTGAGAGCCTCTGGCTCATCCGAAAACATGACTCTAAACCAAAGCCTTCTGTTTTACAGAAAAATGGGATTTTTCAGCCTGCTGACACTCAAGGACAGCTAGAATCCCCATAGATAAATAACAAAAGCTATTTAGCTGCTTCCACGTATTGGGCCAGGAGGGAAGTGACATGACTTAGACCAGAAGGGCCTTCAGTTTATTCAGAGAAGGAATCCACAGTGAGGTATCAGCTTCTCACACCTGCTAAAGCCTTATTTGCCCTGCTGAGTGCCTGCAGGCACCCAGAAATCCTTATGGGCTAGACACCCAATACCTGAGGGCAATTCCTTCATGAGTGAAGGACACAGATTGACTTTGGGACAGTTTGAAAACTGACCCCAGTCTCCCAGTTTCCCCTGTTGTCTTTCGCTGTCCATAAAATAAAATTCCCTTGGGTAGGCAGCTGCATTTCAGACCCTTCTCAAAACATCCTCTCCAGCTATTTTTGATGCTTTTTAGCTGTGGAACACTGCAGCTCCAGCACTGCAGGCTCCAACCCCCAGCCAGGTTAATGCCCCCAGTCCTGCTGCACGAGACACGTTCACAGGTCTCCTCGGTCCAGCCACGGATAAATATCGATCCCAGTACGTCAGAAGCAATTTCTGTCAAACAACACACCACGCAGCTCACCCACAGAAAACAAAGGAGTAAGGGCAACCTGTGGTCCACCCACAAGCCCTTTACCCACACCTGGCTCCTGTGATGTTCCCGTTGCCCAGGTACCACCAGTGCACTCCCCAGAGCCTGGCACCCTGCGGATGTGTGAGAAACGCTGTTTGCTTACACCTTCTCCCTGATTTTCAATGAAGCAAGACAATTTTGTGGCCAGAAGTTTCCATTAGCTCCAGCCAGAGCCACCCCTTTAATTGTAGGGGGGTGGGGGTGTGCGCATACAGATAGTTCTGGCATTAAATGACATGGTTCATCCCAGAACAGCATTCCTCCCCATCCTGCCAGACCCAAGCACTCTCTGAAGATCACCACCCTTTTTTCCTAACGTGATTTCTTCATTTCTTTCCCAACCTACATCTTTCTTTAACCCCACCCAGGCCTCCTTCCTCCACTTCACATGTAGTCATCACGATCTGGAGCTTCTGGGGCTGCAAGAGCAGAGCAAGGCTGCCTGGGAAAACATGCCGAGAGGGTGAGGAAGACACTGTGACTGGTTTGGGGGAAGATCTGGCACTAGAAAGCAGAAGAAGCTGGAAATGGATGTTCATCACCTGCTGCGTTGGACCACTTGGTCACTGATTCAGAAGGCAGGAACTCTTCCCAAGACTGCAGCTGACACATCTCACCCAGAAAGCTCTGACTTTGCAAACAATTATTTCAGGATGAAGATGAGCTGCTGTAAGTCTTATGAGAGCACTGTGACCCAGTGTTTTTCACCCACTCTCCTTCCTGTTTTCATCCATCAGAGGAAGCAAACATCAGCTCTCAGAGGCCAGACAACTTCCACTCAGGTTTCACCACCAACTAATTATTACAAAAGGGGTAGGAAATAGGAACCAGCCTGGGATCATACCAGGCATAAGCTAGGAAAATTCTCAAGTTCATCTTCTGTGGTTAAGCCGCCTGTTACAAGCTGAACAAGAAAGATGATTAAAGATAGTTGTTATTGCAGTTTAGAGCCAACAGAGACAGCTTGTACTGGGAAGCACAACACATTGTGCCTGAGAAAGCCCGCTGTAGGCATTAGATTACATTTGCTTGGAAAACTATCGGGCTCAAAGGCGGAAAGACTCAAACCTTTGGGCCACTGAACAGCAGCAAAACAAAAAAGGCTGAATGTCATTCAAAATGGGGAAGATTAGGCAGGGAGATAGGGAGCGTGGCTGCACCAAGAGCGTCTCTCAGACGCTGCTTAAACCAGCGCTGGTGTAGGAGGCAAAGCAAGAGCCTGCAGCAGGTTAGGATAACCAGTAGGGTAATAAGAATATCTTGCTGCCTGTTCCCTTGTGGCTGATGAGCAAAGTCAGCATCTGCATCCAACATCCAGGTGTTGGGAGCATAGTGGGGTGGGCAAGACTGGGGTCCCACTGTGGCCAGTGCAACTGCACCAGGTCTTGGGGACGGGATCGAGCCCAGACAGAAGATACTGTGAGGCAACTCGGATGTGCCACAAAGGAAACCCTTCTGGCCTGTTTTTACAGAAGGGGTCTAAAACGTGCAATGGAGTGCCTTGCATTGGGTCACACCACAGGGTTTTTGGTAGAGCTGAGGATTAAACCCGCTTTCTTTCCAACTGCTCTCAAACCATGCTGATAAAGCCTTTGCCCTCATTTTTTCTCTCTGGAGTAAAACATATTCCACTGAGCACAGATCTATCTGAATCCACAGCTTGTGAAGACACACAGCAGTTATTGCATCTAACAATGTATAAAAATATATGTACTGATCCTATTAATGCACCAAGCTCACCTTTGGGCAGAGAAGGACAGTATTTTCAAAGTCCTCTCCAGTCTCCAAAACTACGACTTCCACCCTTCCTCCTTAAGGCACAAGGTGGGATGCAGATTGACAGGTTTCATTAACCTAATGAGACAAAGATGTAGCACAAATACCAAGGTCAGGCGCTGAAGACAGCGAGCAAACAGGAGCATTGCTGATCCACAGTGTGTGCTGACCTATGACACAGCATACACGTCTTCCTGCACCAGCTTTGGCTGATTTTACAAAAGACATTTTAGTAAAGGGAGATTTTATTTCAGGTTTCATTAGAAATAGCCCCTTTACTTGTTCCACCCCTTTTGCACCAAGTCTCGTGACGCTCAGAGCAGAAGGGGATGTGGTTCTGCTTTCAGGGAAGTTGTGTTCATACAAGTTTTTAAGGAAGAAGGCTGCTCAGCAGAGAGGGACAAATGCTCTTGCTAGAAGGAACAGCAACACGTGGCTACTCTCAAGTGAATCTAGACAGAAAATGAGAAGGTCTAGGCCAGGGCTGACCGAAGCTGCTCTGCAGATGCTGAATGCAAAGACAGCCAAGGCAACTGAACCAATACAAGACTCGAGCTTGCACAGGTACCCCCACTCTCCCTACAGTTTCAGTCCCACAATAGCCTCCTTTGGTAATAAGCCATAAAGCAGAAAAGGCAATGTTTTCTGCAGTCCCCACAAGAAGGAGACATCCACAACTCTGCATTATTGCAGGAGTCCTTAACAACCCATAAATAGAGCACTTGTGTTAAGAGACAGCCCATTCCTCCCACTTACGCCACCAGACGCTGCCCTCTCCTAGCCACGGCAAGAGCACTGCAGAATAAAGGACCTTGCCCCTTCAGAGCTGGCACCTTATTTTAGCTCTTAGCAGTGAAGGCCTGGTGATTGGAAAGGAGAAAAAGAGAATAAAACAGCAGGGAGAGCTCTGTGAAGGGACCAGAAAGCAAAGCGCCAGGAAAGCTACGGCAATGCTGTTGCCCAGGAATTGCACCAAGGGTTTGAGCTGAGCAGCACCGGCTGGAAGTGGGGGAAACGGCAAGCTCAGTGAACACTCTAGCTCATCCCTGAAGCCAGAGATGTTCTCCACAGTCCAAGACTCCTCCCAGACCATTTAGAGCACATCTTTAGTGTTGACATCACTTTGTTACAATCAGAGTGGAAAAGGAACTGTCCTGTAGCATCCTGAAGACCAGAAGTCCCACATAAACCAAGGAGACAGAGGAAAACTATTTATCCCATTTCCTTCCTTGAAATGGAGGGAAACTGAGGCACAAAGCAGTTCCCAGGATAGGTGCCTGGGTGCATGGCTCAAGTCAGAGATGCTAGAGAAAGCAGAGGTGGCTTTTGTGCACCAGAATCTCCTGGGAATCAACCTAAAGAGGAGGAATATTGCTTTCAGCAACTAAGCTTTTAAGATACATTGGGTATCTCATTGTATTTCAGGAATCACGTCACGTCTGTTCTCGTGTGGTACAGACTTGGCCCCTGTCAGGCCTCCAGTTTCTGTCCAGAAATAAAACAATGGGGAAAATCTGTATTCCTCTCTGGAAACATTCACACAAACAGCAGCACAACTTTAATTAATATAATTAGCTCTTGTAATACATTTCTGTTCTTACAGCTGTGACAATGCAGACGTCTCAAGCTACGCTGCTGCCTCTCCAGCGTGAGCTGGGATGTTTTGTCCTTTTTCACGTGTTATGCCACTGCCACAAGTTCTTCCTAATGGGTTTTCTAGGGAAAACTCAGGATGATGGATGATCCATGCAGTTCCCCATCCCAGTCTAGTTAGATCCAATGAATCTGGTCAGGACCATGCTGCTGAGAAGTCCTCTGAAGAGGACAAGGAGGTGCCATAATCTGCATCCCTGGAGAAGGCAGCAAGGAACCCTGAGCTGGGCTTCCAGCTGGGAGGACTGAGGTGTGCTATCAGGTCGATTGACAAATCGCCAGACAGATCAGCAAGGAGACACGTCCATCACACGTGGAGGAGAGAGAGATTGATTTCTAGGAGCAAGTTGGATGCAGAGGGACAAGGTGGTATTAAACCGATTTTCCAAGTGCCTTGCCAAGGTCTGTGGTTTGTTCAGTCTGTGATGGAACTAGATACCTAATGCACCTCAGCTACGCAGGTTTTTATGGAGGTGGGGGCTTGCAATACATTTGTTTGGGATGAGGAGACAAAAAGCAGCAGGGAAGAGAACAGGTAAGTGGCGTGGGAAGAGGAGGGAGAGAGACTGAGGCATCCCCTGGCCTTCCCTTCTCACCCCTTCGTTACGGGTGGGCTCCCAGCTCTGCCCTTTGTCCTGCCAGATGCAGCTTTGTGACTGGTGGTAGCACTGGAATAGATTTTGAGAAGGGAGGAAGGATGCAGATTGAAAGGCAACACGGATATGCGCCCGACGGGCACGGATCAGAAAGACCTATTATCCCTGTAAAGCACACAGACACACAGCAGCAATCATTAACTGCAGTCAAGTGTATTATCTCCTCATGTGCTCTTCTCCTGCGGACCCGGCAATTCATCTCATCCTACACCTTAAAAGATCCGATAGCTGGGAGACCTTACAAGTGAGATCTCACACCACAAGACATCATTAGTCTGACTACATCTACTCAAGGCTGTTTATTTTCCTCCAATACAAAGCAGAAACATTCAAAACCTTGAGGTACAGTCACGAGAACAGATGAACCAAGGGAGCCCAGCAAATCCGACAGTCACCCTCTCCCATGCTCTTCTTTGCTAATTCGGCACCACTGATGTTACGGGACAATTCTCCCCTTCATTAGCAATTACTTATTAGCCATATAACTCCACTACTCACACAGTCCCTGCACTGATGCCCTAGGAGGCTGTGGTCCTTTCCCACAGGGGCAAACACCCCTCTCCTGGCATCGCTATCCCCCAGACCAGACTTTTTTCATCCTCCTCCCACTGTTTCTTTTCTTTCAAGAAAGAAACTGAAGCACAGATGAGACAGCTTCCACCAAGAGACCATGGCAGCAGCTCTGAAGCTCTTACGAATGACGAAAAAGTCGAAGAGGAGATGCCTGCTGTGTGGAAAGAGGGAGATGTCACTTGCTGTCATCAGAGGACCTCTTGGGAAGAGCTGAACCCTGAGCGTCCCAAAAATTAACAGTGTAAATTGATATGTGCTCCTTCGCTTCACAGAATCTGTGCGTCATGAGAGGCAGGGGTAGCTGTTACCACGGCAACTAATCTAATCTTTATTTTAATTTCTGCTGGAGTCAGATCACAACAGATAGGAAATAGCCATGCTCAGAATTAGAGCAATCGTATGTGCGAACACATGCACAGACAACACACGTAATTGCAAGCGTGGCTGTAATAATGGTAACACCAGAGAAGTTATTGCTTAGGGAACACACTTTTTAAGGAAATAGGGCTGAATTGCACTCGGTCTCAGAGGCACACAGAACAGAGACAGCTCTACACACAGCGTACCTGGGCTGATCACTGTCCCTGGGGGGAGGATCATAGAATCATAGAATCATAGGGTTTGGAAGGGACCTCAAGAGATCATCGGGTCCAACCCCCCTGCCAAAGCAGCTCCCTAGGACATATCACTCAGATAGGCGTCCAGACGGGGCTGGAATCTCTCCAGAGAAAGAGACTCCACACCCCCTGGGCAGCCTGTCCCAGGGCTCCCTCATCCTCACTGGGGAAAAGTTCTTCCCCATGTTGGTGCAGAACTTCCTGTGCTCCAACTTGCAGCCATTGCCCCTTGTCCTGTCCCCACAGACCACCGAAAAATGGTGTACAACTTCTACACTTTGCATTTGGAGAAGTACCTTAGCCCACCTCTAACTGCCTGTCAGCTCATTCTTCCTCCCATAAAGGCTTCTTCTGGAGAAGAAACACAGAAACCTCTCGGCCATATCCTAATACAAACCCCTTGCTATCATCCCCAAAACATAGTCCCCTCAGCACAGTAACATCACCATCCCAAAACCATACCTCTCAGGAAGGGAAATGCTTTCACCACTGTCCCCATGGCTGGTAACTATTGCTGCCCATCTTCAGGGCAGGGAGCCAGAGAGTGCAAACTGGCCAAAATCAGGAACCCCTGTTTGAAAAACCCCAAATTCCAGGTGTGAAAATGCTTGTAGCTCTGAGTGAGGAAGTGTGCAGTACCTGAGGCACAGCATCTCTCAGAGATGGAGCTGGCGTGGTAGGTGACAGATGTGGACAGAAGAAAAACCTTCAGAATGTTCCCAGGCATTCAGATACCTGGGTGGTCACCAGTGAGGTACCACCTTAGGTCACTGTCATCACCCCAGGCTTCCAAATATGACAAGCCAGATCCTCTCCTGCTCTGAACTGGGATAGTTCTCGTAACATCATCAATAAAGATAAACTGTTTTACCTCAACTTTGTTGTTTCAAAGGGTCTTTTCACAGGGACTGTTTTCCAATTGCTTTTTGTTGTTGTTGTTGTTTCCTTCTACCTGGAGAACAGGATCTTCCACACAGAGGTCACAGACAGACTCTGACACTGCTGCTATCAATGCAAATCCAGAAGACAGCTTGCAAAATTACAGCTTAAGGAAACAGCACCCAGCAAAACTCACCACCTACATCACCCACCCTGAAACATCCTGAATAAATCTAGAAGAACAACTTCAGGTGAAATTCAGCCTGTCTTCCAAGCCATGAGGCTGTAGGAGTGTCATGTCACGGGTGAATCAGACAGGAAGGAAATGTGGAATAGCAAGTCTTCTTTAACCTTCAGAAAGACAGCAAACACCTCTGCCTTTTGCTGACTGCAGAACACACCTTGGGTCCATGAAGCCCTTGAGGCACCGACTGCCAAATGCTGGGGGTTGCAGGCAGGGAAAGTATCAGGAACAGTGTGGCCAGTAGGTCCAGGGAAGTAATAGTGCCCCTGTACTGGGCACTGGTGAGGCCACACCTCGAGTGCTGTGTCCAGTTCCAGGCTCCTCACCATAAGAAGGACATTGAGATCCTGGAGTGAGTCCAGAGAAGGGCAACCAGGCTGGGGAAGGGGCTGGAGGGCAAATCCTCTGAGGAACGGCTCAGGGAGCTGGGGCTGTTTAGCTTGGAGAAGAGGAGGCTGAGGGGAGACCTTATCACTGCCTATAACTACCTGAAAGGAGGTTGTGGAGAGGTGGGGGATGGTCTCTTCAGCCAGGTGACAGGACAAGGGGAAAGGGCAGGAAGCTGTGCCAGGGCAGGTTCAGATTAGACATTAGAAAAAAAATTTTTACTGAAAGAGTTGTCAGGGCCTGGAACAGGCTGCCCAGGGAGGGGGTTGGGTCACCTTCCCTGGATGTGTTCAAAAAAAGGGTAGATGAGGTACTTAGGGATATGGTTTAGCTTAGGGTGGGATTGGTTGGACTTGATGATGATCTTAAAGGTCTTTGCCAACCTTGTGATTCTGTGATTTAGTTTCATTGAAAACAGCCCTTACAACTCCCAGCAGGAAGCCAAGATACCTCAAGCTCCAATTTAGAGGATGGGATTTATCAACCCTTCCCTTCAGCTGTTACCAAACCAGAGCCCTGCCTGGAGTGCCGGATCTCTCATTAGCACAGGGGGAGACAAGCCAGAACCACAGAATAACAGCAGGTTCCCCAAAGGTGAAGTTCTGCTTTGAAGCAGTGACTTAATTCTGGCAGGAGAGATGGGTGTTTAGAGAGAGATGGATGTTTGTACCTGGAACGAGAACAAGCAGAGGAAGCAGCTCAGTAAATGATACAGGTTTAGGTATTTTTAGTAAAGTAATGCAGCAGTAAGAGGAAAACAAAGAAGGAAGAGCCAGAAACAAGGAAAATCAGTTCAGCTTCCACGAAACACAACAGGATCACACCAGTGCATCAAAGTGAGCTCCTGGCCATCACCCTTTTGGGGGGGCTGGAATAAATCCATTCCAACGATCCCACTGTCTGACAGAAGGCCCCAGAGCAGTGCTGAGCACACCCCATCCCAGCAGATTTTAATCACACACCACCAGGACAGATCCCTCTTCGTCTATCTGCTCCTGGCCGCTGCTGGGAACCCTTCCCATCACCTCTGACTGCAAAAGCAGCAGCTGCAATTAATAATGTGCAGACACTCTCAATTGCTCATCTTGGCAGCCATCTGGCTTCGTATCACATATTTCCCTGCTATGCAAAGCAAAAGGGTATTTTATCTCCTGCCACCAACAGCTGAAGGATGGACTAAGAAACAAGCAAGGCTTATGATCTATCTTCTGCTTCGCACCCACAAGCAAGAGGCAGAGAGGAGGATGCTCAGCGACACATCCACGCAAATAAAAGGGGGAGCTGCCTTCCAGAAGCAAGGTGCAAGCCTGTGTTCCCTCAGGACCCATTTCAAGCAATGCTCCATGAGATCTCAGGCATCAGTTTTTGTCTGTTTCCCTCTGGTTTTCTACAGTCATCATTTCTGTTCATCTCCATTTCCCTTCCCTGGGCTTCGAGTTCAAACCAACATCACAAGTCAGATCTTTAACTGCTCTAATTTGGTGCAGTTCCCTGGATGTCCGTTGAGCAAGGTTGATTTAATTCAGCCTTGTGTCTTCAAAGGACCCTTTAATAGCAATTACAGGCCAGATGAGTGGGATTTTAATTTCCAATTAAGCCAGTTTAACTCAATTCATAAGTGCCAAATTTTGCCCAGCTCTGCCATTCAGCTCAGCTCAGCTGGCAGCAGCAACAGGAAAGAAATGAGAAAACTCACTTCCCAGGATCAGGACAATCTCTTGCAGCCCTGTTTGTACAGCACCTAGCACGATAGGGACCTTGGCCATATGTGAGGGTTTTAGCTCTATATTTTTTAAGTTAATATTTGAGATAAGAGTATCACATTAAGCATCCCATCTCACATCCACTGCTGAGTATTTGGCCCCAAGACCTCAGATGAGTATCTTCCCTGCCTTGCAGAAAACACCACGCAGTTAAGATAACTATGAAGATGTGGAACTGTTGGAGAGGGTTCAGAGGAGGGCCACAAGGATGATCAGAGGGCTGGAGCACCTGCCCTACAAAGAGAGGCTGAGGGAGCTGGGCTTGTTCAGCCTGGAGAAGAGAAGGCTGCGGGGGGACCTCATTGCAGCCTGCCAGTCCCTGAAGGGAGCTTATAAGCAGGAGGGGATTCAACTTTTTAAAAGGGTAGATAATGGCAGGACAAGGGGGAATGGACTAAAGCTAAAGGAAGGAAGGTTTAGATTAGATATTAGGGGGAAGTTTTTTACAGAAAGAGTGGTGAGGGGCTGGAACAGGCTGCCCAGAGAGGTGCTGGATGCCCCGTCCCTGG
>VZTU01000205.1:33288-63029 GCA_013400835.1 Zapornia atra | reverse complement strand
TCCATGGGGTCCCTTCCAACCCAGACCATTCTATGATTCTATGATTCTATGTTGAACTCAGATGCAGCTCTTGGTCTAATTTTATTTATTTCAGCTGCAGAATTTCTGGGCAGGGATTCAAGATGAGAACCCTGGTCTTGGGCAAGCTGCTGGCTTGCCAGAGGACTTGTCCCAGCCACACTGGCTTACGTTTCTGCCTGATGCCCAAGTTACAGTGGTTATTGTCCTGTGAAAGAGATGAGGAACCTTGCAAATATCCTCGCTCGCTTGGAGGCCAGGCAGGACTCTTCAGGCATCCAGAGCTGCTGAGCCCTGCTCCAGTAAGCAGGGGAGGGGATCTGAAGCCTCAAAAATCTGGAATTAGAACTCAATAGCCTTGGTGCCTATTAAGCAGGTATCCTTTATTGCAGTGAACAGATGCAAGGAGGGCCAAGGACTAAACGATCATCTGAAGCACGTCAGTCTGAATCTCGATCTGAACAAACTCAAGCCAGTATGATCTTAATGCTGTTTTAAAGGGAATTAAGCAATGTGCAAAAAGGCATCACATTTGGGTTTAGTTAATCCTGTCTGTGTCACATAGACCATAAAACATTCAGCTTTAAAAAAAAAAGTTGGCCAAGAGAAAAAAAAACCTCTCTACGCAAACCTTGATCATGTAAACATGGGAAGAAGCAGAGCTGGCAACAGATATACCTATACTCACCCTCTGAATTAGCACAACTCTGTCTCTTTGGTGAGCTAAGGTCCTTTCTCCCATCCAGCTTTCCCACGTGCTGGTATGGAGAGAGAAATCTCTTTGCAACCTCATTTTATTATCATCACTTCCCTTCCACGCACACTTTGCTCTCCTGCTTTGTTTTCCCAGGCAGGGCTGGTGTTTCTTTCTATTCTGTTTGTTTTTTCTTCCCCTGGCTGCTTAAGTTAAGACAACAACGTTTTGTTCTGTCTTTCCATGGCGATTTGCTAGCCATGTTGGGTTTGCAGGCAAACAACTGGAAAGATAGAAGTTGGCAAGCTGCTTCCCTCATTAGGGAACGCAGCTCTCAAGCGCTCAAGTGCCAGCCTATTAGCTGAATTATTCAACAGAAGAAAAAAAAACCACAAGACAAATAGAAAAACCAACCCTACAACAGGAGTGTGGAGGGAAGGGAAGCTTGTTGACTTTGGAAAAGTTTGGCAGCGTTCCTCTAAACTCAGTTTGGGATTAAACCCATGGAAAGAGCAAGGCTGAAGGGCTGCACGGTGGCAGATGGAAGCTGGTATTCATCATTCAGATATTGGATGGTATTGTTGCTGTCTTGAACTGATAATAAAGAAGCCCAAGGGGGAGGGAATATTTCCAAAACCATAATGTAGGGAACTGTTTATGGGCAGTTTGTGAATAACTGGTGGTGTTGGAAATCTTCCATACGCAGCCACAGGCTTTAAGCATTGAAACAACTCACCACGAGCAGCCACAGTAACTGTGTGTGTGTGTGTGTACTTATTGTGTAATAGATACTGTGTCATTCAGAGCCTAGCTACCTGTGAGAGGAGCACATTGCCCCACCTGTACTGATGGCAGGAGGAATTCACATGTGGTGACTTATGCCCTTAACAAAGCTACAGGACCAAAAGTTCTGACAGGAAAGGCAGGATTGACTGGCTTCTGCTCTCACACAACCTGGAAAGAGAAAGGGCTTGATTCAGAAGCTAACCTGGAAAGAGAAAGGGCTTGATTCAGAAGCTAACCTGGAAAGAGAAAGGGCTTGATTCAGAAGCTAACCTGGAAAGAGAAAGGGCTTGATTCAGAAGCTAACCTGGAAAGAGAAAGGGCTTGATTCAGAAGCTAACCTGGAAAGAGAAAGGGCTTGATTCAGAAGCTAAGCAGGGTGGTCAAGACCTATGAACAAAACCAGGATCCCAATCTTAATTCCTGAGGGAGGTGACTAAGGACACAGCCTCTGGTGAGACACTTCATCCCTCCTGAGAGGAAAAACGGAGTTGGTACCTTGGAGACGCCTGGACACCGTGGAACAAAGTGCCCCCACCCCAACAGTCATCGTGCAGCCTGGGCTGCAGAGGAGGAGCATGGACAACTGTCTGTCCCCCAAAAGCAGCACGGACAGGGGAGGAGCTGGATCTTATTTGAAGGGTTCAGAAGGATGGACTGTGAGATTTAGGTATCAACTGGTAATCAAAAGGAGAAGAAATTTGGACTGGTTGAAGCGTTTTTGGCTCTGCCAAATGTACTCAGTAACAGGGAAGACAACAGAAAAGCACACACATGGGATCTCTCCTTTCTCTTAGAGCTGTATATTTCCTGTGCTAAAGCAAAAGGCAACAACTTTTAGGAAATTTCTCTGGGAAACTGCTTCTGTTAACAGCCATGTGATACGAGGAAGATAAGACCTGACTGTGGAGATCTGGGAAGCACGTCCTTCAGCTAGTGCAGGGCCTGGAAGAGCAGCCCTGCTCGGACAGCAGGCAGCCACCCACCCACCCATTCCCAAGAAGGTTTGTTCCTTCACCCAGAAACACTGTACAAGTAGATTCCATGTATTTTTGGGAAAAGATTGGTTATACAGACATCTCATGTAAAAGGAACTCCAGTGATGTTAGCCCCTGAGAGGGATCTGCTCAGAAACCAGAGTTTTTATGCCACAGTGGTGCTGGCAGGAGAGGGTCTAAGGAATGAAGAGAAGGCAATTAAATCATTTTAGTTGAAGACCCAGACAGAAAGATAAGTCATGCAGTGAGCTCGGCTGATGACACTGAGCTGTCACTTAGAAGAGGGCCAGAATACCACAAGAAGGATGCTGAGCACCTCAGCAATGTAACAGGGCTGGAATTCAAGAGCAGGCAGCAGTGCCATTAGGGAGCAATTAGAATTTCTGCTGCAAGAGCAAAGACTCGACCTCTGGTCTATTGCTCCCAGAGGAAAGGAAAGGACTGGGTATGCTGAAGCAAAGTGGTGGCTGTAGATACCAAGACACTGGAGCAATCTTGGAATTGAGTGAGGCATTTCTGGGGAGCAGGGCAGCATCAGTGCCAGCATGAGAGTGACACCCGTCAGCATGCACAGCTGGAGTTGGAAAGGGGGGCTTTTCCCACCCAAAGGGTTCAGTGTATTTACCTGCACAGGCAAAGCTGAGAAGGGATGTGATTGCAAGGAATCACATTTGGAAAAGTAGAGATAGTTACACTGGAAGGTGAGGTTGGTGCATGAACAATCAGGTGGAGAGGCTACAGACGTGTTCCTGTGATCCTTTCAGGCTCTCCTCCAGCCTTCACAACTGTCCAGACCTCTCATCACACGTACATGGCTTTGAAGGTGGGAGAAGCAAGCAGCCCTGACTCCCAGCAGGCCAGTGGAGCTAGAGGCTTTACACCGATCCCAGCCCTCTGAAGAGCTCCAGGGAAGCCATGAGACACGGCCTGAACCGATGAAGCAGCAGCAGCTCTGTGTGGAGCAGCTCCAGTGCCAGCTAGCATCTTCCCCAGAGACCCCTGAGATTCACCATCCTTTGGGATAATGCATGGAGGGAAGGCACAAAACAGCATTGAGTGTGTCTGCAGTGCTACCCCAGGGAGAGCTGATACATCAGCATCAAGGGGACCAGTACAAATTGCTGTTTGATTTCCTGAAAGCCCCCCCCACTACCCCTCCCCCCTTTTTTTTTTCTTAGAATCAAAAGCTTCAAATAGTTGGCTGAGACTTTAGTAAATCTCTCCACAAAATCAAGAAGGCAAGGGAAAAACTATTAGCCTTGGGATGCCCAGCTTTGCTATTAGCCTTAGCTTTGCCTTGCTGCTCCACAGACCTCGGGCAATGCTTCCAGCATTAGGGAGTGTGCTGACATGGTCCAACAAAAGGTAATTAATCAGAAGCCAGTGTAATTGAACACTCCCACTGCTGCTTGGTTAATCTAATCGCTTCCTCTACAAATTCCTAGTCACAGCCCACGACTGGAGCAGCCCTTATTTATATGCCAGAGAGGTTTCCAGTTCCGAAAGGCTCACTGGTGTCTGGGACAGAGCGAGTTATAAAACAAGGCACTCTGGCAAAGCTGCCTGCTTCCCTCCCCCAAACTGTCAGGTCCAGGCAGGAGGAGAGAAAGAAAAACAGCACAGGAGAGGAGGGAAGCACTGAGAAATGAAACCTGCTTAAGACAGCAAGGGGAAAATGACAGCGACGAAAACTGGGGGGAAAGAAAAGAAAAAGGAGTTTTGGTGAGCTCTCCCTCCATTCAGGGTATGGGATGTTTGCTGATGATTTCACATCCTTCTCCTCTGTTTGTCCCCACTCTGCAGGGTTCCCTCTGTTATGCCATGCATTTTTTCCCAAACTTTCTGGCTGTTACATCAATGAATAATTAACTTCACAATGCCATAGCAATTGCCTGCCCTGAGATTCAGAGACAGACAGTCACAGGAATACGCCTGAGTTTCTAGGGTGAGGGAGAGGTAACACCGACTGTTTTCCATTCCCAGCAGGGGCTGTCAGGGAGACCTGGGGCTGTGCAGTGGGTCTGGATCAGGGAGACTGTCCTTGTTTCCAGCCCAAGCCCTGGGGCTGTGTTCAAGCCAAACACAGGCTCCTCTTCTGCAATGCAACTGCACAGGGAAATTGGATGCTCCAGTAGCACCTTTGGCATGAGTAGCAGGATGAAGGCTTGCAGAGATGCCCAAGTGGTTTAGGCCTAAAATGAGAAGAAATGGAATTGCCAAACCTCAGAGGACCCCCACAGTGTTTTCCCACAGGAGGTGGAGCCTGTCCAAGTTTCAAGTAAAACTTGAACTGCTCAGAACAGGGAGAAGCTTTACTCAAGCCCCTTCCTGCACTGCAGCGAAGCTGGGAGCAGGTGGAGAGAGGAGAGGGGAAGTGCCCCACTCTGATGAAACACTGTGAAAACAGCTTTGCAGGCCATGACAGCACATGAGATGGTTTAAGGCAGGACTTGAGGAAAGCCGCATCAAACTGCTGGGGGAACACATGGGGGATAAAGGCCATTTTCCCTAGCCAGGGGTGTCAAAATCCTTTCCCAAAACACAGCAAGGGGCATGTCCTGGGTGGCATCCCCCCATGTACCTTGGGCAGAATTATCAGCCTGCTGTAAAAAAGCCTGAAAGTACCCAAACTAGGTTAAGGTTACTCTGTAGAGCAGCATGGGTATGGCACGGCTGGCGTGGGACCAGCACTTGGCAAAGTCAGTCAGAAGCCTTGTACCACAGCTCAGTGCTCAGGATGAGCATGGAAATTGCTCCACAAAAGGTTTTCACAGCAGGGATATACATTTTTCTCTGAAAACAGCACGTCCCCCTGGCTAAAGCCACACAGAAACCAAACAGAACACTTGCTCCTGACTTATCAAAAGGAATCCATTCCCAGGCCATCCCAACAGTGCTGAGTGTGGCCGTTCCTGCCCATCCCTCTCCAGCATCACCTGTTGTCTCAGCCCAGTGTAATATCTCCCTTCCATTCAGCTTCCTTCTGCTAGAGAAGAAAACCCAACCTGCTTCATCCACCACCATCAGAAGCAGCTGGACTGATGATTTTCACCAACAAGAGCTCCCAGTAAAGCCTGGTGATGAGCAGGACCATGGGTCTCCAGCAAAGAACTGTTTCTGCTCTTAACAGAAGGGTGTTGCAGCTTTTGCATCCCCAAAGCAGTGCCCCCAAAAGCGATTCTCATACAAAACAGCCCAGTGCACTGGCCAAGCCAGCTGCAATTAAGCCATATAAAACATCACACAGAGAGACATAGAATCATAGAAGGCTTTGGGTTGGAAGGGACCTCAGAGATCACCTAGTTCCAACCCCCCCGCCATGGGCAGGGACACCCTTCACTGATCAGGTTGCAATATACCTTTTGTCCCCAGTAAAAGCTGGAAGAGTTTATATTGGGATTATTCCTATAACTCAGCTCTCTGAGTGAAGAGGACAGGACTTGAGCCTTCCTGTGTTGCCAGGTCACCAACCTGTGTCACAGCCTGTGCCTGCTCTCCTCCCAGGTGCAGCTCCGTGAGTTGGTTCCATTTCATTTCACAACAGTCCCTTGAGGCCCTGGCAGTCTGCAGGAGCATCCCTTGGATAAGGAAGGAGATCTAAAGCTGCTGCAAGGGGAACACTGGGCTGAAGAACAGAGTGAAACTGAGGAATCAAAAAAAAGGAGCAGGAAACAAATGAGGCAACTCTGCTTTCCCCACGAGCAGACTGAGCTGGGTGCAGGCATTATAGTTCTTAAGACAGCTAACCAGAAAGAGTCTTGGAAGTCCTGGGAATGATGGTTTAGGGTAAGAGAACCATGGGGGAGATAAGATCTATCCCCCACTCCACACACAGAGTGCTAACTGGCCATAAGACATCGATCTGATGTGGTGCCAGGTTAGATCATGAGCTTTTCTCTGGGCCAAACAGAAAGCATAACTGGAAAGCAACAGGCTCCAAGCACCCCCTGCACCCTCTGCCCCACAGAGCCCTGGCCCTGCTTTGTGCTTAGCCCTGCTCATAGCCCACTTCCCCTGCTCCCACTATGGACTGAATCAGAGCCAAGTTGCTGAACTAGGGCTGCTTGTCACCCTGCCAAACTTGGCTACCCAATCTTGGTGTGAAGGCAGCTGTGACAGGCAGTGACAGAAAAATCTAGCGTCAAATTAATCAGCTGGAAGGGACCCAGCAAAACACCAGTAACTCTCTCATAACCACTGGATGAGTCAATTCTCACCATCCTCAGCATTACAGATGTTGGAGCTGGTGCAGAGTGCGATTCCCTGAGCCAGCCCATGCCAGCCAGTCCTCACAAAACAGCCTAAGGATGAAGCATCTATTTTATGGGAGCTTTCCCTCCCCCCCCCCCCGCCAATGGAAGAGAATTTGTGGCTCCTTGATGTCTCCCTCTAGACTCAAAGGAGCTCTTCTGCAAACAATGCCAGTGAAATGCCACCATCACTTTTAAAACTTTTTGTTTTCTTCAGAGAAAATGCTCACTTCTGCCCTTGGAGCATTTTAAATGCAGGGACTGAATCTGGCATGGGTACCCAAACACACATGCTGCATGGGAAACAGAAGGAAGGAGGGAAGGAAGGCTTCAAGCAAATATTTCTTCAGGATTGTCAGGCCTTTCAGTTACCATGGCAGTATGTTTCCATGGAAGCCAAATTTGAAGCCTGTTGCTGCCACTGGAGTGGCCCAAAGAAAATTATTAGTTTTGAAAATTAACCAAGCTGCTCTCTGCCTTGAAAGCCAGCCCACCCACAACCCCCCAAAAAATGACAGCATCTTCCCATCCCTGATGAAGGACTCAAACATGTGGGGAAGGAAAAGGCAGCAGAAGGAAAAATCCACACAGTGAAAAAATGAGAGCTTCCTTTTATGCAACCAACAATGCAGAAACTGCTCAGGAAAGTGCAAGCCTGAATGCACCTCATGAAATATTGCACATAGAGGTGAGCAAAATCCTGCCAAGCATCCTGTGCCCCACTCCTGGGGGGGGCATCATAGCTTCAAATCCTGAACAAGGAGTCTGCAAGTATGTTCCAGTGGGGAGCAAGGATGCTCTAACAGAGTTCACATGTGGAGGCAGCTGCTGGCAGCACCTGCAAGTCAGCCAAGCCATCCACAAAGGGCTTCTCCTAACCATCAGGCACAGCTTAACCATTTAGCACAAGGCCTGCTGCACACTTCCAATGCTTCTCACAGCAGTGCTTAAAATCCCTCACACTGCACACATCCAACAGCTGAAGCCTTCCCACACATGAGGCAGCTTCAAGCCCAGAGGGGTACTTGCTCATTCAGACTGCAAGGCCACTAGCCAAAAGGTGATGGTATGAATATCCCCCAACTAAGGTTTTCTCTGGACAGTTCACTCTCCTCCCAGGCTCTCTTTGGTAAAGGGAAAGCAAATCTGGCTGGGAAGCCAGCTTCTTCCTGAAGACACATGTGTTGGATCCACTTCCCATGCTGGATTGTGGGGAGAGAGAAGAGAGAGGGGAGAGAACTGACTGTCCAGACCAGGAGTTCAACCTGCTAACTCGCACTCTGAGGCTACTCTACTACCAGTGGAAGGCAGCAGGTACAGAGGACCACTTACCAACACTCAAGCAAACCTACCAGACCCCACAGGTCTCTGAGCAAGCAGCAACATTAGCATCCCCTTTTCACACAGCCACGTTAATGCTGCTGCTCAGACTTCTGGAGCCCGAAAGGCTCTGAGGCTCCAGGCAAGAGGGGTATTTATTTTGTTACTGTACCCCCACCCCTGGCCCAGCTTCAGGATTTCTGCTTCGTGCCCAAACCAAAGGAAAGAACAGGAGATTAAGTGTGCAGATAAAGTCCTGAACTCACAGGCCCTTGGTTATCACATCTCTTATAAAGGGTGAAAGGATCACACGATCCCTCCCAGCTCTCTCCGTGCAGTACCATCTGCATTTTACCACAAGAAGACTGAGATCACAGAAGCCTCCAGAGACTGATAAAGCAGTAAGAGAGGGAGGTAGGCTTAAGTCTTCAGAGACTTAAGTTGTCTTAAATCCAGCACCACACAGAAAAAAATTAATTCTCTATTTCTCTGGATTTTTGTTAACATTGAAAAAAAAACACACACAGAACAGACAGATGTGTTAAATCTATAACTTAGAGCATTTTAATAAAAACAAAGCAAAATACATTTCATAATCCATCCACTGGCACAATGTATAAAATATTTTAAATAACAACTTTTAATATTAGTCACAAAATACACCATGTTGTATAAAAATAGCTGTATGCACACTGCTAAAAGATAATGTAAAACTGCTCTGAATAGGCCATGCAGAGACATTCAGCTTTGACCTTTCAATTTCCAAGCACTTGTTGGATCTGCTACTGCATTCCTTCCCATTCTGCTTGGGAGGGGCTTGTGCTGGTACATGGGGACCTCTCCCCTCCTTCTCTCCATCCTGCATGCAATGCCCTGGGGTTTTAGAAATGGCTGGCAAAGGGTTTTAGAAATGGCTGGCAAATTTAAGGTGCATCACGTCGGGCATCTCAGTGGCCCAATTTTCACAGCTTATGTTTCAGAAAGTGCTCAACATCCATGTCCCTCTCCATGGACACCTCACCTTGGTCATTCCAAATCTTAGCTTTTCTGCCAGCGACCTTCCAAATTATTCCTGACCCCTGGTGCACCCCAGTACTAAAACTGGAAGCAAAACTCTAGACACCCAACCTGAGATCACTGCAGGAGGCAGAATGCAGCAGGTGCAGCACCATTTTTGGACAGATGTACCTCTGCATTTGATAATCCTAAATTATTCACACCCCAAAATTCACCGAAGCCTGTCCATTCACATTAAGAACTCCAGGTAACACACACAAAAGGATCTGGAGAAATATGAGTTTACAGAAAGGAAGGTAAAGCTGAGGATAGCATTCAAATAGAAAAAAAACTCAGACACTAAATATAAACTGTTACATGACCAGTCTGTTATACCGTGGCTACCAGGCTTAAGAATGTAACTGCCAGAGAAGGGGACATAATGGACAGACACACACGAGAGAGAAAATACATTTCAGTTAAGAACAAAAATATGTCAGATAAAGAAACAACACACCCCCAGCTCTCATCCCACACATTGACATACAAACTATCAACAGGATTTTTAAAATAAAGCAACCCTCTCCTCTTCATCTCTCCAAGCCTGAGTGATCCTCACACTTTTACAGGCTCAAGCCTTGTACAATTTCAGCACGACGAAGGTAACGGAGACAGAGATCCACCCAGTCAGCATCTTTGTTTCCTGAGTCTACAGAGAGAGATGGAGAAGGGCACTGTTGGTTCCAAAGGGTCCCTGCTGCTGACACAAGCAGCAGCACCCTCATGATGTACCATCAAGGAGAGCAGCCATAGGCAGGGAAAGACTTGATGCTCTGCCGGGCAAAGCTAGAGACTGGGTTTTTCCCTGATGTTTTCAAGTTCTCATTTAAAGCATGCTCTTCTAAGAAAATAAGGAAAGCTTAGTGATTTATCACCTCAGATAATACAGCAGCAAGCCCATCTTCCCCAGTTTAAAAAGATCACTTAAATTATCTTAATGCACCAAATCTGACAGGCAAAAAACATTCCCCTAAAAAGCTGTCCCCTTAAAGTTACAAGTCACATCACAAGAGCAAGCCTCTAATCAAAGTGTCAGAAGCAGGGAAGCTTTTATCAGCACTGAAACCCCAACGTAAGAACACAGGCTGATCTTGCCTATTCATAGCAGGGAAGGAGTTTAAAAGGCTTTATGGGGAACGGGCTGAAAGTCACTGGTTCTGGTGGCGTGCGTCATCGCTCTGCGCTTGGCGAGGCGGGACTTGGATGGAGGAGAAAGCTTCATGGAGCACACGGCCTGGGCAACGTTCTCCTGCTCTGTGCTGAGTTCATTCTCATGCTGAGACAGCTGGCGGTTAAGGGCTATGGCCTCAGCAGCAAAAAGCGTCAGGTCCTTTGTGCTACTGTTCCTTTCAAGGGGAAAAAGAGAAGAAAGCCGTTAACAACACAGCCTCACTTCACCTGGGTACCCTCACAGCAGAATATCCATTCCCAGACAGCTTTATTTCTCCTACCAAAGCACTGACCCAGCAGACAAGATGGTTAATATTTGCACCTCCTTATTGCAAGGACCAGCAATGCTTAACAAAAACACTCTGGGGTTTTGGAAGCAGACACCGTTCTAGTCTTTGTTCTGATTCAGTGAAAAGTAATCATGCTGAATAGATTGATATAGGTGTAGCTTAAGAGACAATTAATATAACTTTAATATACGAATTTTCATAGTTTTAAGAGTAGACTAGTTTAAGAGAAAGCTGTAACTGTGTAAGCTGCTTGTGAGAGCAGATCAAAACTTAACCATAACAATGCAACAGCCTTGAAACCAGAGGAAGTAGGAGATAGAGGAGTCATAAATAATGAGACTAACGACCAATTAAAAGACAGAGGATAGCTTGTTTTCAGTGAAAAACTAACATAGTGCAGGTGTTGGGAGCCCAGATAAGCATGGAGAAACCCGTAAAGAGCCTGCGCTGAGAGAGAGGAAGATGTCCAGCCTTCATCCCTGAAGACCACCAGAAGACCCCGAGTGTCACTGAGCATGCTCTGTCTGGGAAGAGTTAATGCAAATGACTTCCTGGGAATAATTTGCATAACCCTGCCTTTTCTTAGGAATGATAATGAATATGTAGAGTTAATCTGTATAAACATGAGAAAATTGGCTTTAATGGGGGCACACATTGGGAGGAGTGATCGATCCCCTGTGTGCCCAGCACTGCAATAAAGGATCCCTGCTTCACAGTCACCAAGGGTGGTGAGTTCAAATTCTGGCTTTCCCAGGCATCAGTTCTGCCAAGAACTCCCCACATAAACCCAGGAAGCCACCTGAGATGCCATGCTTGATTTCTACATGGATATTCTTTCTATATCCACAGATAGGCACGTGGGGCAGCACTGCTGTCTGTCTGCAGAGAACAACAAACCCACTATAAGTTCACATCTGGCTTCCCTTAAGGAAATGCATTTCTGATGGCAAGAGCCACCTGGAATTGCCAGGGGCAGACATGGAAACAGCAGCAAGGATATGTGGCTCAGGCTCTCTGGCATGGAGAATCTGTCATCGAATCACTTAAATGAGGCTTGCCCTGCTCACTGTTAACTTGATACTGTTATTAGCACACCAAGTACAATGGAAGTCAGACCCGGGTGTGTGTATATGATTATTCAGCCATCAGAACAGTTGCTCTGGATAACACATGCCTTTATGCCTTTTTCCCCTCCTGGGGGGCAAACAGCCAAAACCATCATTATTTCCTAAGATTAGCACTGCACTGCAGGAATCCTCTCCAATGCCTTTCCCACAAACAAGCAAGATAGATCATAAAGGGGAAAAAAAAAATCATCACAGAGCTTTAATATTTCTGATGTTCTTAACAAAATTAGTGCTGCACATTTATGCAGTTCCACTCTCAACCAGGGATCTTACCCCAGAATTTGTCACCTCCTATCTCTCTATCCATCAGTAACAATTCTTGGCCAAGTTTATAGACATAAAAAAAATCCCAAATCAAACCAGAAAAAACCCCCAAAACAACAGAGAGACAGTTACCTTTGAAGAACTTGAGGGGTAGGTAATCCCCTTTCAGGAGCCTGCTAGAAGAAGGGGGTAAGAAAAGGTAGTTACATATTAGCAGCTGGAAACCACGTAACAACCACCAGGTGACTCCCCCAAATCTTTACAACTGATGAATACTGCATATAAACAAATTCATTAAGTTTACAAATCACCATGGACATGTTTCATAATCCATCTACCCTCACAAGACAATGCCACAGTGTGCAGGTATAAGACTAGAAGCTCTCTAGAGGGTCTACCCCTTCTTTCCTGAACTGGGAACTAAAGCAAATGAAGACACTGCTGTTCTTTTAAAACTCTACCTACTAGCATTCCACATTACTGTATTAGAGAATAACACAATAATTCGTGTACTGCAGAGCTTGGTATTCACAAGAAAGCCATTTAAAATGCATGAAGCAATAATTAAAAAAACCAAAGCAAACAAAACCCAAACACTTAAAGCTTGACAGATTCATCGAAACATTCAGTACACAGAGCTCCAGAAAGACTAAAGCCACTGTATGTGGTTTAATTAATCAACATAAGAGCACTATAAACACCCTACGTCTCTATTAAAAGTTTAGAGACAGGGGACAACTTGTTTATCAGTTTGGAAGGAGAATAACCCTTAAAAAAATATAAAGGGGTAACCCTTAAGGATATGAAGGGGAATACATACTCCTTGAACCCACGAATGTTGCAAAACTTGAGCAGCACTAAGTCGTTCTTTGGCGTCACGAACCAGCAACTTTGAGATGAGATCTTTGGCCTCAGAGGATATGTGTGACCAGTCCTTGTCAGGAAATTCATATTTGCCTTCCTGAATGCTCTCAAAAAGCTTGTTCTAGTAAGGGAAAAATTATTTAGTTTAAATAGCAACTAGAATGCAGCCAGAAAACTTCTCAGGTGCAATTCTTCTCACTCCATTTTAATTGCCAGAGGTGGTGGCTGACAACTGAAACCATCCAGTCTCCTCAGGGAGTCAATGAAGAGGAACAAGCAGCATCCTAAGATGGACAGGAAACCTTGTCTGATGAAAACCACCCACCTCATAACAGTGCAGCCAATACACTCAGGTTTTGGAAAGAATAAACTCGGGCCCTTCACGGCTACTCTGCTGGGGCTCAACCCATCTGAGGAACTGTGGTGACTACTATAAACCAGATCAAGTAATATGTAATACAGGAGGATTGCAGGTTTGGGGAGAGGATGAGGAGAAGCTCCAAGATCTCACATCAGGAATACAGAGAGGCAGTTGCCAAACCTTACTTTAGAAAGGGGGATAATTACTTTTGTGTTACCACCCTCACTTCTCAGCAACAGCCATTTCCTCCCAACAACCAGTTGGGTTACAGACACAGCTCTTCACTGCTGACATTCTGGCAAGTCTTACATTCTAAGTTCAGGGGGCGAACCACCCTCCCACATGCACTCAGGACACTCACCTGGCAAACTCTGCAGACTTCTCCTTTGTCCCAGCCACAATCTGTACCACAGTTGCCCACAAAAGGGGGATAACCACTGAGCATGATGTACAGAATCACCCCCAGGCTCCAAAGATCACACCGCTTATCATAGAAAGTAGCCTCCTCCGTGAAGACTTCAACCACTTCAGGTGCCATGTATTCTGCAGAGCCACACTAGGAAACCAAAGTCAAGCAAGTTTTCAAAGGGAGGGTCAAATCAAAACAGGACTCTGGTTTGTTATTCTCCTTTCTTTATAGTAGGCAGCTTGGTCTAAAAGTGGAATCGGGCATCAGGGAATACTGAAGTTTACTGCTGGCTTTCACTGCAGGTCTCATGTTGTTAAAGCCAAATCACAACTGCTGCAGCCCTCAAAGGTCAAGTGGAATTGCCAAGAGCTTGGAAAGATTTTGTGAGCATACTGCACAGTAAAAAATTAAATACATTTCAGGTGTAAAGACTACAGAGACCTAATAGAAGGCAAAGGAATTCCTGTGTTCTTTAATACAACCATATAGTTTCACATGGAATCATAATCCTTTACACAGGGCCAAAATATTAGTTTACCTATCACAGGTTTTTAAATCTTATCCATTAGTTATCAGACTTTTCAGAAAGTGAACAAGTATATCATGGAAGGTGATTTCTTTAACAGATTCCTGCAAAACTGTCAGGTTTTTCTTTTGCAGTAAAGCCAAAAGCATAGCTTTCCAAAGTAAATGTATTATAAAGCCACACATCAATTACAGAACTTGCATTACCTTTACCTCACAGTTCGTAGCTACAGAACCCAAAAATGGGGAAATGAACACAAAACTAAAATCCAGTCCATAAGCACACAAAACACCTCCAAGAAAAGCTTCCTCATTTGACAGGGTAAGAGACAAACAGGATCAATGTGTTACTTTGGCTAACAGGAGAATTAATACGATGAGCTCCTGAGCTTTCGTACTTCTGTTCTACGACTGGAAAACCAAGGTGGTATCTACCTCTCCTACACCCACTTGAAATGAACTACCCACCACTGGATGCAGCTGCAGTAGGCCCTTTGGAAGCTCTCCTCTAGAGACAAGAAAGATTGGTAGAAGATAAAAGCATGTAGGTCTCTTACCGGCGTTGTTAATTCCGGAGTAGTTATTGGAGTACACGCACTGTTCAGCTTCACCCCACTACCAAGATCAAAGTCACATATTTTTACTGGTGATACCTAAAAAAACCAGGACAAAACAGCAAGAGGTCCAGAAGGCTGACTGCTGCAATACATATGAATACCATGCCACGTGGAAAACCCCAGGACTAACCCCATTGTTCAAGCATGGGGACTAGTGAAACCCAGTCCCTTACAGTTGTATTATTCCACTCCTTGCATTTGCCTCTTCTGTCCCAGTTGCACCCATGTCCCTATCATCTGAAACTACTCCATTGATTTTTTTATTTGCCTAGGCAAGTGCCAATACACACCAGGGCAGTTTGGGAATTACAACATGACCAGCTGGCCTCTAAGTGTTACTTGTACTGCCTAGGAACAGACAAGCTCCTAAGCTGCAATTGCCCTGCCCAAACTAAAAGCATCTGGGTTTTTATCTCCTGGCCAGATTCTCACTTTTTTACTACATACAGGAGAATTTAGCCTCTTTCAGGCTTCAGTTCTATGAAATTTAATTGAAGATCACTATCAGGTTCAGAAGTCTTTGAGAAAGACACACTGTGAGGGCTGTATTTGGAAACCCAGTTAAAGAAATACACTGCAGAATAAACTGGGAGCAGAGCAGCACCTTTTCTGGAGATTCACACAGGATGTTTTCAGGCTTCAGGTCCCTGTGAGCAATACCTAAACAAGAGTACAAACATTTGTTAGAGAAGATACTCTCCATTCCTCATCAGCTCTCTTTTTTAGGAAGTGGACTGGGAAATACTCTATGCCTGAGTCTGTGACACAGGTTCCCAACCCCTCCACTGACACTGCAAATAATGTCAAAGCGTGCTTGTTAGAAGTCACTGTTGCATCCTGCTACACCTCTGTCATCCTTAAATGCACACTAGAGTCAGTCAAGCAATTAATAACCTGTTAACACTGGAATTTTTTGGCTTAGCCCAAATTAATTATGTTAATTAAAGCCAGTTTATTAAGGTGACTGACCTGCAGGAAAGTTTACTTATGTGCAACTTAGATGATTTTTGTGCCTTCTACAGTAAGGTCCCTTTTTTTCCCCCCCCCAGAAGGATCAGTTGGTGGTTTGCTGAACTCTTAACAGCACAGGCAATACTTGAGAAGCCCTCCCCTAAAAAAACCCTTTCCAAGTGATAATATCACCCTTTTAATGCTGAGGTATATATTGATTCCTGAAGTAAAATAAAAAAATTCAAAGGTTTGGTTGGCTATGCAGAAGAAAACATCAAAGGAGACCAACCAAAGGGTTTCTACATTCCTTCACCTACTATCAGAAGAGAGAAACTGAACAGAGTTCAGTTATCTACTCATTGAATTCACATGCAAAGGTGGCTATGTGCTCTCAAAGCAGTTCTTCAAATGCCCAAACACAACGTTTCTGGAAGTTCTCCATTTAATACAATCAAACTTCAGCTTGCCTGTTGTTTAACTGCACTTTAATTTTGTTTAAAACACAAAATACCCACCAAACACACTTGATACTGCTTCAGAGTACAAGAAAAAAAAATATCCCACCAAATTCTAGGTAAGGGAGTTTCTAATCTCTTTTCTTCAGCATATTCCACAAGACATGACTTAAAATACAACATTTTTAGCAGAGCACTGATCTAAAGGAATCATAATGATGCAGTTCATGTTGCTTCTGCATGGAAGATGGGAAACACAACCAATGAAGATACCCCATGCTGACATTACAGCAGGCTGTCAAAACTCCCCACAGTTGGCTTGGCTTGCAATGTGAAACCCAACAGCACTTTTTTGTATCACAGTTTCAATTCAAATGTCTGATTACATAACATTTTATTTTGCAGTTGCACACAGCGCTGAGAAAAGAAAACAACTGCCTTTAAACACTCCTCCAGTGGATTATTAGCAATAAAGCACACATATCCCAAGTGGGTGTAAGGCAGTATAATCATCCAGCTGAGTTTTAAGCTACTCCTGGTGAAAGAATTAGTTGTCCTCGTTCAAATGGGTTGTTTTTTTTAAAGTATCTAGTTATAGCACTTCACTGTTAAGCTGTGCTATAAAACTGCTTTAATTTCCTGTTTGCTTTAGTGTTCTGTATGCTACTTACTAATTATTTTAATGTCACATGGAAGAATCATAAAGAGAACAATAAAATGAAAGAGAATGGTAATATAGCTGATTCTGTAAGCCAGGTCCCCACAGTACCAATCCACAGCAAACAACAAGAAAGAAAGTGGATTGCTGCTCTAAAGCCATTTTAATGAATCACTCCCATCTCATTTGGGGCTAGGGGAATTAAAACTAAAAGCTAAGAGAGAACTACAGAAAGAGGTTAGCTGAGTCAGTGTTAAACTTCCTGGAACAGTGTTCCTAGACTCAGCTGTTAAGCCACCTACTACAGCACGAATACATTGAGTAACTATTTCTCCACACGTTCAACCTAAATTTCCTGTTCCTTATTTGCCCCATACCCCAAAGTCAAAAATCTTCTAAACAGAGGTATTCAAAGAGTACATTCTCTGCAGGTTTAAAGTTATCACATATGAAGACTACCTAAAATCTTAATCCAAACTAAGTTTGTTTCCATATTCAAATGAACTTCTCACAACGTAATCACAACCTGTGACAAGATCCATATCCCTCACATTTACCATTGCTTCACTTCTACTTTTTTAATGGGTTCAACCTGTCAAGGTACCAATGTTGTGATTCCAGCTCAAGCATATAAAACATCCTGTGACTTAGAAGTAAAGCCTATACAATTAAACATTCATTGACCTGGGGCCAGTACTGAACAACTTAGCAAACCTAGATCTGCCAAGCAGCTGTAAAACCTGGCTAATGAATGGAGAGAAAAGTTTATCAGAATAAATAACCAATAAACATAGCCTCCAGTTACACACCATTCTATTTGGAGGTAGTCACTGTCATCAAGTGAAAGCAAACATTAACTGAAGCTGCTTAATCTATGGAAGGCAAGATAATCACAACATAGACAGCTTCTGTGTCACATTCAGCACTAATGTATAAGCTAGGATGATCATGCACACAGATATTCTGAAATTAAAGAAAACCACTGCCAAGTAGGAAAAGCATCAGGAAAAATTTTCATGTGAAAGAGCTCTCTGCAAATGGAACTGTTTTAAATTTGCACAAATCCCTAATGAAATGAGGGCATCTTCCAACAAGGACTATGGTTCACTTGTCGGTCTCTCAACCCAACAGCAGAGGCCAAAAGCTACTGTAAACAAAGGTCTTGTAACCAGCAGAAATTCTGGATAAATACACAAAAGCATCTCTGTAGACCTGAGGATGAAATGAAAAAGACTATTAGCTCCCTTTTGAGTAACCTTTACATGGTGGCTTAGGTAACAAGAACAAGCAAACAGATTCAACCCTGATGTTAATTCCCCCTGAACACCAATTTAACTTTCCTTCAAAAGGCTGTATCATCTTTAGACAGCTGATGACTTAAACTACCCTCTTATGAAAATAAAATTATAGAGAAAAACAGCACAAGTCATCTGGCATTGCTATAAATAGAATTTCTAGCAAAGGCTGACTACTTACAGAAAGAAGTTTGTACTATCAACTAGTGAAGACTGAGAGCCTTCTCTTACCTTTTGTATGAAGAAAATCCAGAGCAGAGGCAATATCTCTCACCACTTTGCTAGCTTCTCGTTCATTGAAGTGCTTCCTCTTCTGTATATGAGCCAGGATTGAACCTGCCAGAGTAAGAGGTGAAAGGAAAAACCTTAGTACAAATACCACCTGGGCTGAGAAAAGGCTTTGTCAATACCAGAATAAAAACGCCACAGCCACTACTAGTCTGCCACAAGGGGAGCACTGATCTCAGATCAACAGGGCCAGAAGTAATTTAGAAGAGTTATTTGCAACTAACACTGTCCTAGTACGTTTACATGGCAGAAACTGAACTGTCACAATCCTGTGTCTTTGTAAGAAAACAATGAGCTAATATTGAGTATCATGAATCCATAACCTCATTGCTCCTGTTTTCTAACAGCCTTTCCCAGCAGGCAACTTCTGTGGATAGGGGAATGACTAAGAAAACGGTAAAACTGAGCAGCTTCAATACTCAGGCACACCACAAGAACATGATTTTCAAACACTGAAACCTTCTAGTTTGAGCACAGCATGAGACGCACTTACTTTATACTGTCCCAGCATATGACCAGTCTGTTTTTCACACACTCTGAACAGTAGAGGCTGACTAAGAGCATAAGTAAAACTCAAACATCAGCTACAGATGTACACAGCACTTCAGCAAAACCCAATCTCCCCCAGGTCACAAGTGGCCATGCTCAAACTCCTTCAGTTACCAAAGCCACAGCAGTGCAAAGCTGAGAATGGAAAGCCCAAGTTACACCCCAACACTGTAGGTGACATCAGTCCCCAAGACTGGAGTTACTAAAGAAAGGTTGGCACTGAAGTTGCATGTTCTCATTCTTGCCAGCCACACTGCCTCTATCAGAACCTGCAGCACATCAGAAGCTGGGCTGATCTGTAACTCCCATCATTCCTTTCTTTGAACCAACACACCTAACACTTCACCTGCTGAAGTTTTTCAAAGAGAAAACCAGCCCCAGCCCTCACTGACTCCTCTAACAATAGTGGCTAAGAGAGGGAAGAGATGTAGCGTTATTATCCGCTCAGCAGCCATGCAGGTACACTGACAACCAGCCTCACAAAGAGGGTTAACTAATGGAAGGATGTGGAGATGGAAAAATAGACAAATGCAGATTTGTCCCATTTGAGCCCTATTATAGCTAATTGTCAGAAAAGCCTGTGCATTAAGAGGAACACTGTTAGGGGAAACCACAATGAAATGATGCAGTAATTTTGAGGGAAAGTAAACAAAAGCTTTTACTCAAGTAAAAAAAAAAAATCCTCTTTTTTTTTTAAAAAGTTCTGCATCTATACTGAAAGAATTAGCATTTCTCACACATATGGTTTGCTACTGAAAATCTTCTTGACCAGTGACAACAGATGATGTTCTATGGACAGGAGTAAATTTCAGAAACTCAGGTTTTCTTTGAAGGGTAGGCCACATTTCAACCCAGGGATTTGCACCACCATGCAATTAACAGTCACTATAATTATGCTCAATGCAGAAAAATGTGAGAAAGTCCACAAAGTACTTGATGTAGCCTTCTCATTCCCCAGCTGAGTGTTTAATACTGGAGACCAGTAACCACACATGCTCACTTTACTGGCCCTCCAACAGCCACAAGCAGACCACTTCACAATTAAAGCAACCCAAGGCAGAAGCAAGATGCTTTTTGCAGCAGTGCTCCCTGAGTTTCAGGAAGTGAAGTCAATCCTACATCAAGGGAAAATGTTACTGGAGTACAAAGATGCTGTATCATGCATAACACCTGACATACTGTGCATCTTGCCTGAAGGTACTCTGGCCTACTAACTATATTCCAAAACTTCCACCTTAACAGAGCTGACATTTCCATCACTTAACTACAGAAAGGAATTGCAACTGTGTGACCAGAACCATCAATATTCAAGAATAACCATATTTCAGGCTTTGTATATTATTTCCTTTACTACTTCTTTGTGTTAAAATTCTCAAGCATTTAAAGCAAGCTCTTCATTTTCTACTTTAAAATGCTGAGACAAGAAGGACAAAGATGATTGAATGAACAGTTACTGCACGGTACCTCCTCGCAGCTTCTCAAAGACAAGGTAGTATCTTGTGTCATCTTCAAAAAATTCTATTAGCTCCAAAATATTCCTTTTAAAAAAATAAATTTAAAAAGGTAAATAGAAAGAAACAGAGAGTAATTAAGTAGCACAGTAGCTACTTAAAGTAGCTCAAAGTAGCACAGAGAGTAAGCAGAGCAATGAAGAGTTTCAGCACAGATAATTAAGTAGTACTGTAAAGGACCAAAAATAAAAGTTCTAGTTAGGCAAGCTGCCTATAGCATTAAAACCCCATTTCCAACTTGCACTGAAATTTAAGTGGGGAGGAAACAGGCCAAATACCAAGTCAGACAGGATTGTGAAAGAGTTTTGCTGCTGCTCCGTTGACAGGAAGATACCTGGCATCAGACTGTATTTAATCATTTGGAACATTGCAAGAAAAACAAGGCAAGAGGAAAAAAAAAAAGGCATTCTTCCTCTCTGGAAATCACAAGACAGAATACATAGAGCTGGAAGGAGACAGGCATCTGTCAACTTGACATTAAATCCAGCACCTTTAATTGCCCATTTTAGACTAATCAGTTATTAGCTAGTGTACAGCCTTTGCAGCACAACACAAATACCCCACAATGCTTTGACAATGTCAAACACAGCTGTCAAGATCTTTCTATACTTAAGAGTACACACAAACCCCAAATTCACCTCGTGGTGATGAGAGGCTGTTTTTCATCAGTTATGTACTTGATGACCACATGCTCTTAACCACTGACAGAAAAAGATCATGTGTTTCTCCACAGCACAACATAACCCCATGAGTTTGGTAAGTAACTTTGTCCTAAAATATCTTTAAGTATTAAACTGAAAATTGTAAAAAATAGGTCTTGAGAAAAGCTGCACAGCTGTAGTATAGATAACAGCTGTTGCATTCCAGATCAGCAGAGACATCTAAACAGAGCGTGCTGCCACTGGCTGCAGAGCCTTTCCCTCTTTTTCAGACACTAGTAACAGCTTTAAAGTTGCTGTGAAGTGGCTATGTGAATTCAGCACACATCCAGATGAAAAGTAAATTAGGCTGATCTAAGAGTTCCAGTGCAAAAGCAGGAAGGCTGACACAGGAGGGCAAACCACACATTAAGAAAAAGAGTCAAAATGTTAACGCCTTTCAGGCAAAAACCATGCATCACAAGCACATTCAGGTTAGAATGATCTGGTTGCTAATTGAGCTATGTAATTTTTACTTTGTAAGGGTTTCCCTAGATTTCACAGGTGAGAGAAGGTGAAATTCTTATTTTGAATAGGTCAAACTTACATTTCAGCTTATTTTAAGGGGACTATTGCAAAGCCCCTAGCCTACTCAGGTAAGAGGCTTACAAAATTGAAGAAAAAAAAATGCCAGATACTCTAAATAAAAAATTAAACACAAGACCCCATACTTACTTGTTCCCCTGACATTGGTACAACGTTTCTATTTCACGAAACACCCGGCTCCGACTATGCCCAGCGTTTTTTTCAATGATCTGTGGAAAGAGGTAGAGCTCATAAACTGAAACTGCTGCATGTGCCTCTGGAATGAGGCAGCTGATCTAAAGGTTGCATCCCAGGCATGCAATCCAGGAAACACTCCACCTTTCTTTGTTTGTTTAGTTTCTCATCTGTTATTTATTTACAGTGTCGGGAGAGCTCTGGAAGGAATTCAAAGAGGGATGGAGCAGCTGCCCTACAGAGAGAGGCTGAGGGAGCTGGGCTTGTTCAGCCTGGAGAAGAGAAGGCTGCGGGGGGACCTCATTGCAGCCTGCCAGTCCCTGAAGGGAGCTTATAAGCAGGAGGGGAGTCAACTTTTTAAAAGGATAGACAATGGCAGGACAAGGGGGAATGGACTAAAGCTAAAGGAAGGAAGGTTTAGATTAGATATTAGGGGGAAGTTTTTTACAGAAAGAGTGGTGAGGGGCTGGAACAGGCTGCCCAGAGAAGTAGTGGATGCCCTGTCCCTGGGGGTGTTCAAGGCCAGGTTGGATGGGGCCCTGGGCAACCTTGTGTAGCTCCAGGCCTGAGGTTGGTGTCCCTGCCTGTGGCAGGGGGGTTGGAGCTCTATGATCCTTGGGGCCCCTTCCAACCCATGCCATTCTATGATTCTATGACAAGAGAAACGAGGGCAGGAAGAGAAGAAAGGAACTAAATTCACATGTTACACAGTCTCTGGCCAGTTACCACAAGCTTTTTCTTGCATAATTTTAACTTTGCAATGTGGAGAAAAGGATGTCCTTTTGAGGGCTACAAAAATAGCTTTGAGTCACATCAGACATTGAGCAGTGAAAAAAGAATTTGTCATCACAGGCATTTAAGTAAAAAGTAGTAAATTCACAAAATGAGAGTTCAGTATTTGTGTTCACATCTATTAAATCAAATATTTTGACATCAGCACTGTTTCTACAAAACAAAAACCAAAGAGAGACCCACTAATAGGACCTAACCTACTGAAGAAAAGGTACATTCAGAGCCCTTCTGTACTGCCAGCAGAAGCGACCTTTCTTTACACACTCCTCAGGCTGAAAAAGGACAAGGGCTTTGCAAAGAGGCTGAGACTGATCAACTGCTACATGAACTGGAAGCTCATGACATTACTGGAAATGCAACCACCACCTTTATCCAGGATCTGTTTCTTGTTTTTACAGACTGAGTTTTCCAGTACACAATGGGCAACCATTCACCAGCTGGGACTTGGGATCTGATAACACCTAATTGCAATAATAGCAGTTCATTTATTCCAGACTTCCAGATTCAACAATTCTGCAAAGTACATGCAAAATTAGAGCAACTATAGGACTTGGTTTTTTAAAGGATTTAAAATGTTATGCCTATGTTTTTTGTAAAAGAATCAAGCTTAAGCCTTCCATATTATTTGTGCTTGTCATTACATAGGGGACTCAGGATAGCCACAAATCCATAAATGGGTCCTCACCCTTAATATAGTGGTACTACAGAAGATTCACCTCTATTAAAAAAAGACAGACAGCTCTAGATGAACTGATGCTCTCTGAACTCTGAGCAGCATTCTCAAAAACTTGTCTATTTGATAGGCCATGCTAGATGATGACTCAGTCTCTTCTTTCACAAGAAGAAAAAACCCCAAAACCACAAGGTAAGACTACAATCAAATCAGGACATGAGAGAAAGCCTGCCCTGAGACCTAACCATCACAGTCATTTACTGTTTGTGAATTCTATTTGCTGCTGAGAAACCAGTTCACTCTGGAGGCACAATACTTAAGACAGATATCTCAATGGTTATAAAACAGGCTCATTTCAAGCACCAGAAATTTTCTAAAAGCTTTGCTATTGCCCACTCAATTACAGGTTTTCACTGAGATACTAGGAGGGAGAAGATATGTTACAGGCAGAAGCGATGCCGGTTTTACTCTATACTTACTTTTACTGCATATTCTTTCCCAGTTTGGAGGCTGACAGCACCCTGAACTTTGGCATATGCTCCCTCACCAAGAAGCTCAGCAGTCAGCTTGTACAAGTCTGCCAAAGAAATCCAACAGAAAGAACACATTAGCCAAAGCACTTCAGAGAACAACATCAAGACTAGCTATTTATCTGATGAGCATCCCTCATATGACAGCAACTGTAAAAATCCCCTTGGTAATGAATACAGATAATAGATTTATGCAGTATTAAAGTAGATGTGCCAGCCTTAATTATGCCTCATTTTTCACTTCCCCCCTTCAGGTTCCAGGAAAATTTAAAGTAGACTTCATTCCAGCATCAAAATTACAAGTTTGTTCATACAAGAATCATTTTATATCCCAGCAACTGCTGACACCTCATCCACCTTGCTTGTTTTCATGTAAAACCCAGAACCAGTTTTTTCAGGTGGAAAACATTTCCCTCCTTGATCAGAAAACACCTACCATGAAAAAAAAAATCTACTTGCAGATAGAGTGTTTTAAGTATAGTTTAAATTTGAGTGTTTAAACCTAGAAGACTGTTACATCATTAGGGAGTAGAACACCTTCCTTATGAGGAGAGGCTGAGGCAGCTGGGCCTCTTTAGCCTGCAGAAGAGGAGACTGAGGGGTGACCTTATTTATGTTTATAAATATGTAAAGGGCAAGAGTCAGGAGGATGGAGCCAGGCTCTTCTCAGTGATGACCAGCAATAGGACAAGGGGCAATGGGTGCAAGCTGGAGCAGAGGGAGTTGCATGTGAATATAAGGAGGAGCTTTCTCACTGTGAGGCTGACGGAGCCCTGGGACAGGGTGCCCAGAGAGGCTGTGGAGTCACCTGCTCTGGAGACATTCAAACTCCACCTGGACACATTCCTGTGTGATTTAGTCTGGGTGACCCTGCTCTGGCAGGGGGGTTGGACTAGATGACCTTTCGAGGTCCCTTCCACCTCCTAAAGTTCTGTGATCTTGATTTGCGATGTATCTTACAGCGCTACTTGCCCACTAAGTAGCTGTATGCTGGTCAGCTCTGCAACACTGAACTGTATTTTACCTACAATGCTTCACAATATTTGTGTTCACATCTATTAAATCAAGTATTTTGACATCAGCACTGTTCCTACAAAACAAACAAAAGCCAAGCCAACCCCACCACCAAACCAAAAACACACCCACCACTGGGCTACAGATGGGACTCGTATTCCACCACTAAGAGAAGAAAAAGCAACTGAAGACTTTAGTGTGGGGGATAAAGAAGAACAGGAATGCTAACTTACATTTGCCAATGAACAGTGTTTAGCTAGGAAAATCAAGAACAGCAGAGGGAAAGCAGACCATTACAATGAAAAAGCTTAGAAGTTGCTACAAACCTTCAAACTTCCCAGGGACATGATCCGTGGCTCTGGTTCGCTTTTTCTTTTTCCTTTTCCCACTGTCTGCTATGGGAAGAGGCTGACTGCTGACCATCTCTGTGTAGCAGAACATAAACGGGCCTTTAACACACAACCAACTACTTTAGGAGAAAACCAATGCGTTTGGGTTACGTTGTTAAGCTATCCCCAGGCTGCTCTGCTTCTCCTCATCACAGGCTGTCATCTCTCTGTATGCTGCCATCTCTCCCCCGCATATCAGAGGAAGCCTAAAAAGACAATTTGGGTGTTTAACCAACCTCCTCTGCTCATTAACAAAACAAAAACCAGAAGCAAATAGCTATGCATCTGTAGTGAATGTCACCCTCACAGCACCACAAGGCAGAGGATGGGAGTAACATCACCATCCACCACGAGTTACCCTCAACTACCCTCAACGTAACATATGCCCTGATGCAAGAGAAGATTTACAGCCCCCACAAGGGCACTATTCTTTAAGCTATTCTACTGTTTCATAAGTAGATATTTATTTTTTTTAAAAGCCAGCTTAAGAACATGAGCTTCCAAAACAGGAGGAAGGTGTGGGTAAGAACCCAGTGTTTCAAATCACCCAGTGAAACAAAGCAACCACAGGAGTTAACAGGTCAAAGGAGCAATCTGGGTCACTTGATGCTGCCAGGGCAAAAAAAAACCAAACACATTTCTCACAAACCCATGATGTGCCTTTCTAAACCACAGATCAGTGCATAACTTATGCTGCAGAACAAGTAGAGCTTTATGGTATTTAGATATTTTTTTCCCTGCATGACTATCTGCAAATATTACAAGAACTCAGTCAGCAATAACAATTCACTGATGCAAGATAGCATCAGTATTGTGTCCAGTTCTGGGCTCCCTGGGATAAAAAAGACAGGGATCTCCTGGAGAGAGTCCAGAGAAGGGCTACGAAGATGATTAAGGGCCTGGAACATCTCCCCTATGAGGACAGGCTGAGAGAGCTAGGACTGTTCAGTCTGGAGAAAAGAAGACTAAGGGGGGATCTAATTAGTGTTTATAAATATCTTAGGCATGGGATGCAGGGGGAATTGGCCAGCCCCTTTTCAGTGCTCTGTGGGGACAGGACAAGGGGCAATGGCTGCAAGTTGGAGCACAGGAAGTTCTGCACCAACATGGGGAAGAACTTTTCCCCAGGGAGGGTGAGGGAGCCCTGGGACAGGCTGCCCAGGGGGGTGTGGAGTCTCCTTCTCTGGAGAGATTCCAGCCCCGTCTGGACACCGACCTGTGCAATATGAGCTGGGGAGCTGCTTTGGCAGGGGGGTTGGACCCCATGAGCTCTCCAGGTCCCTTCCAACCCCTGTGATTCTGTGTTAATGGCAGAAAAAAGAACACACACCCACATGTTCCTATGGAAGGCCTAAATAAAAAAAAAAAAATCATCATACAGTTGCTCTGCCAGAGGCTTCTCCATACAGCTAACCTATTTCCAGAAAGGTTAAATGATTGTACACTATAATTACATGAACACTTCTCCATAACACCAGGCACCTCTTGTCAAGCTGACCCGAACAGCTAAAAAAATCACAGCTTTAAGTCTTTGAGGAAGTAGCAAAGGATTACTAAGATGTGTTACAGCCAGGAGGACTTCTAAGTAAATTCTGAACTACAGAAAGAACACCTAAATCCCTAGATAGTGTAATTATTAGAACATTGGTAATGAAAAAAGAATAAGCCCTCAAGCTGTAAAAAGAACAAAGTTTTCTGGCAATTCTGCTTTAACAGAGAACCTTTGTGAACAGCAGTTTTCTGCCTATCACTGTTTCTAAAGTACTCTTAAAAAACACAAGAAAAGCTCAAAGGCAGAAAATATCACACAACAATCTACCAATATATGAAATACTTATTCTGTCCTCCTTTGTATTTTTCTTGTCAATAACTGTCAGTAATAGCTATTATGTGTCACTTAGAACTCACATGGTGCCTGAAAATTTAAGGCAAGTGCTATTTTGAAAGCCCTTTAACACCTTATAGAAAAACTGAATGTACCACTCTAAGCCTCAAGACAATAGTAAATCCCTATTTTCAAGTCTTAAGCAGAATGTGTTAAGGAATCAATGATGGATAACATATGCAAGTTCTTAAATACATGAAATATAAAAGCATCCATTTTTTACCAACTTCTAAAGCAACTGCTTCTTTTTAACTCAAACTGACAGCCATACAGCTTCCAAGTTTAACACAGAGAAGGCTAGCCTTTGACAGCAGGTGCCAGCTCTCCCCAGTTGCAGTTCAGCCTGCATTAGAAGTTATTCAGAACTGGGATTGAAATGACACATATGGAGCTGCTCAGAGAGACCTGGCCTGTTTCAAGGAGGTGCTTGATTTCCAGGTGTCAAATAAGTCATTGTCATGACCTGACCATAGACAGGTTCTATGGCATTTCAAACACTGCAGTGAGACTAAAAATTATGCAAAGAGAGTCAAATCCTGCATCTTAACACAGCTGACATATTTCTTCACAACCCTCTCCTGCACTCTACAAGTTGGCTATGATATTTACAGTCTGATGTTTAATAACTCACTACATTATTCCAATTCCCTTTAGTCTGACTCAATTCCTAAATTACAGAGAACTGCTTCCACAAAATCAGGAAGTTCACTAGTCATGTATACAGAAACCAAATCACTGAAAAGCTGATTTTTTCAGCCTATAGTCTCGACCAAATTTGCTATCAGACAGGCATGAAGTGTTTGCTTATTACCCTTCTAGTCTGCTATTTCACATCATTGAGTAGTTTACTTCTGTCAACACAGCTTTTCCTTTAAAGGTATCACAGCTTCATTCTCATTATTCACTTTGTTACAATGAACCAGTGCTTAAAGAACAGCTGGTATGACAGCAAAATGCCTTTAGCCCAGCCAAATGCTTTAGAGGTTTTTCAAGCTTTCAAGAAATGCTTGTGTTTCTATGACTATACACCAAAGAGTTTCTGATGACACTAAGCATGCCTCAACCATCCAAGCAATGCCCAGGTGTTTTGCATACTGCAGGACCACATCAAGTGACAAGGACACTGTGGGTTCTGAGGAAGATCACCCTGCTAGACAGAAAGCTCAGAGACTGGATGAACTGCTCTGGAGGAAAATGGCCCACAGACACATCATGTCCAAGATGAACATTTAAGTGTTGTCATTTTAAGGTCATTTTACAAAGTGGCCCAAAGCACTGAATCTCTGCTCCCACCAAACAACCTGTCCACCCACGCTGTGATCTATTCCAGCTGAGTGCAGGGAGGTGGGAGCACAACACTGCTTGGTGTTCAGAGCAGACCAGCCAAACCTTTGATAAAGAGCACTTCTTACATCCCTCTTGACTGTAACAGAGTCAGACTGCTCTCAGAGACTACTGTCTAACTAGCAGTCTGACAAAAGCTGAAGAAATAGGGAACGGTTCAAATTCTGCTCTGCCCTTCTCTTCCAGTGGCTAGGGGTATGGCTCACTGACCCCTTAAACCAGTGAAATCTGCAAGCAAAAAGAGAGCAAGTTTGTTTCTTAGCTGCAGCGTTATTGAAGTCCTGTATTTTATAATCATTATTCAACACTGAGGCAATATTTAACATATATATTATTCAGAGCCTGTGTGGGAAGGTACAGTTACAGCCTTTCCCTTTTGCTATTGTGGCCTCTACAGCTACCTTCAAAAGGCTGAACAAAGGCACTTAGCATAAAAATGACTTGCAAACAATACCAAGGAAAAAAGGAACAATTACAAGTTCCATTTCATCACCTTCCACCTTGTTTCCTAATACTCCACTTTCAAACATGCCAAAACCCTCTCATTCTAACCTGCTTCCCAGAAAAAAGAAGGGCTTCTTTAGGAACCTGGCACACACATGTACAGGGAACACTCAGGGAACACAGTAGAGACACCTTTTTCTATTAAGAAGATACCTTGTTTGTGTGTTTGAATTCAGTGGAGGAAAGCAGTTTAAGCACAAAGTCAGGTCCTAATGCCTGCTTCAAAGGTCTTGCTGGTCTTGCTTGAGACGGGCTGTTCTGAAGCTGAAAAGGAACACAATCAGATTTACATTCAGAAATCACATAAACATTGTTACATGCATCCAGGTGGTGCCCAGAGCCTCAAGAGATTGTAGCCTGTTGTGCCAGGCTTTGTGACACCACACATTAAAGGCTTTATAACTCTAGAATACAGCATGCAAAACACTGCATCCTACAGTCGTTTCAACTGAAGGAGAGATGCCCCCCTTACAGTCACGCACACACATACACACAAAAAAGGAGGTATTTATGGTGTTCATTAGTTCTTGTTTTTATACCATTGGAGAACCATGACAAGTTTAGATATAAGATACAGAATTACTCTTAACAGACAACAATTCACCCTAGAAGGACAGGAAGCCATCCAGAGGGATCTTGACAGGCTGGAAAGATGGGCCCAGGGGAACCTAATGAGGTTCAACACTGCCAAGTGTCAGGGGCTGCACTTGGGTCGGAAGAATCCCAGACACAGATACAG
>VZTU01000205.1:22681-32695 GCA_013400835.1 Zapornia atra | reverse complement strand
GATCCTTGGGGTCCCTTCCAACCCATCCCATTCTATGATTTTATGAATTACACTCCTAACCAATAGGCCGACTCTGCTGAGACAGAGCACCACAGCTGCAGTCATAACATCACGAAGTCCAAGCTTATCTTGAAATAGGTCTTGAAGGCAGCCAAACAGGCTCCAAGGGACCAGAAGCATGTGAAAGCATTTTGAACAATTGAAAATCTTCTCCTGAGAACAGGTACCACTAGTACTGATTTTGCTTCTAGCAAGTGGCAAATGAGGCAGTGGTGTTCAGGTAACACCATCTGAAGAAAAGAAGAATCAGGACTGGGGATTCACCAGAGGACAGACACAGCCCACAGTTCAAAAGATGAAACAAACACTAAGTTGATGTGCTGGCACAGGATGTTTTCAGAAGTGGCACCTAAACATCCTCAGTTACAAAAATATTCCTGTCCCACAGGTACTGCAGAAACAAACACCTTTTATTCAGGTCAAGTAAAACTCCACCAAGATCTCTGATGAGGCTTTGAGTCTTTAAAATACTACTTTGACTAACTGAACACCACCACACAGACCAGTCTGCACCTCCTGATCTGCATCCAACTTCTCTGTTGATTTTATGTTTATTTTCAGAGACATTGTTCACTTGATCAAACAGCTACCAACAGATTCAATAAAATACTTGGGCATGAGCAAGTCCATTGATTCCACAAGTATGACATACTTGTGACTCTCAGACTTCAAATGTAAAAAGTGTGTGCTCAGAACTAAAAAAAACAACAAAAAAAAATTAAATAGGCCACTTCAAAGCTCCAGACATCCAGACTTTTGGGCAAAGAAACAAAATATAAACACATTTCAATCTCATTTTCCTCCCAACTCAGTTACTCACTGAGCAACTTGGTCCCTCCCTTCTCCAGCACCACTTTGATTCCTGTAGATGTGGCTCAGTGAAACAGGACTTACTCAGCAGGTGTTGATTCTGCCAAAACCTGCTAGATGCAGGAAGCTCAGAATAATCAAAGCTACCTTTATAAAGCAACTACACAGTGATTAATAGTGCTTGTGATGTTATGGATCAAGAGAAATACAATTTGAAGAGGAAGGATGCCCAGTTCTTCAGGGCAGCCCTGTGTCAAATCCAGAGGCAGATTATTTGAATACTTATTTTGTATTGCATTAAGAAAATTAATGTCAAAATGTAAGAAATGAGTATCCTCACAGGTCACTCATCTTTACAGTAGTTTGCAATAATTAATTCTTAGCTGTCAGAGTTACCTGCTCATCCAACCTACAAAATAACTTTTAGTCCCATTTAATTACACTGAATGGATTTAAGGAAGAAAGAGTAACTTCAAAATATTCAATAATCTTCCTCAAAAGATCTAGGAGCATTAACATTTTTAAAAGAATACTCCAAAGTCCACAAGAAGCCTGAACAACCTGATTTCATGCAAGAGCAAGTCTGAGAAAAATCATCAATTTTGCCTTATCACAGACATTACTGTAACACCTACATGGTGTAACAACTGACACCAGCCTTCTAAAACCCTTCACTCTGTAGAAAAGGTTACAGCAACCTTTTCCTTTACCTCTATACTTCTAAAAGTGTGACAGAAAGGAATCACAGAGAGAAGACCCAAGTCACCTTATCTTCTGTGTACACAAGTTAAAAGACTCTTAACTTTTCAGATGTACTCACAGCTAGCCACTTCCCCTGCAAATGAAGCACAGGGTTCCTAATGCTACAAGTCAAACCCTCCAGCAATGGGGTGGATCCCACTCTGCAGGATAGCACATAAAGTTATTTCAAATAAATTCCTCCCACCCCAGTTTACTACTTCACTGTGATTACTACTGGGGAAGCAGGGAGAACCTTAAAGGAGAGGAGAGCACACAGCATTCCTTTCCCTCACCTGTTGGGAGAAAACTGGGTATTTTACCACACATACTGTAGATGTGAGATCTTCTGGTGAGGTCTACCTATGTTTACAATAGACACACACTCATCTCTCTGAGTCAGTTACCATTCAGAGTAACAAGAAAAGAACTGTTATCGTTCTCCCTGGAAAAACAAAGGCAAACAAGTGTGCTGACCCTCCAAGGAATCAAGAAGGATAACAAATGAGACTGAGGGTGGCTTAAAAACCCACAGTCATCTTTTTAATTCCTTGTTCTAGCACAACACGCCTCTGAGGCAGGCGTGTGGATGAGAGGATGTAACAGGGTGTGATATTTCACAGGGCTAACAATTAAATGGGAATGGTAAGCCTTGTCAGGAACAACAGGACATACACACTGGTTCCTGTACCAAAGACCATCTTCCCCCCTCCCACATACAGCCAAATGAGACATTTCATGCTACTGACCACTGGCAGACAATTCATATTTAAAAGTTTCCATCACAATGCAGTAGGAACTTAGCTGCAGGATTACTTTAAACTCCAGATCTCACACACTCTAAATCAGAAAAGTCCTTGCAATAGTACTTTGACTCAACCACTCCAAGCTTCTCTAACCCCCCCGAGGACTCTTAAATTAAGGAGATAAACAAGGCAAGTAAGTTCCAAGGGCCACTTAGAAAATAGTAACTTGCTTACTCCTTTCTATGTCTGGCATCAAGAACTCTCAGAAGACTGTCTCTGCATCACCAATTAGTTTTTCTAACCTCACTCAGCTTCCTTGCTAGTTTTCAAGTCTGAACCAGAGAGAAAAACTTCTAAGACAACTTTTAATTTCATACAGATACAAGATAAGTATTTCCTGTTCTTAGTCCACACCCCACAAATGATCAGATAATGACATTTGTCACTGGGGAAAAAAAGAACTACACAACAGACTCCCAAATTAGCAAGCAGCTTTGTTGGAAGAAGTTGATCTAACTAAATGTGTTTTAAAGTCTGAAGGAGGACTGATGTTTCTTCTTTTTCCCCTCCTGTATTTTCACCTCTAAAATTAATAGTCATTGATCTCCCTGGCATTTGCACATTTGATGTCACAAAAATTTCTACCAGTGTTTTAACATTTGTTACTAGGTAGGTACTGGAAAGCAAAATGAAATTCCTCACAACTCTATCTGTTTTGAAAGCATTAGGGAGCACTGATACAGCATTCACACTGCCATGATGGACAATGCTCAGTGTCAAGAAACTTTCAAGTGTCCAAGGCACCCAAAATGCACTTTAACTGGCAGAGCACCAATACCAAACCCAATTACCTTTACAACTGCAGTGAAAGAGACTCAGCTTCTCCAGTGTATTTTGCCTGGCTGCTCTCCAGCACCTGGAAGGCATGAAGAAGAGTTCTGCTTGGGGGAAGGGGAAGAAAAAAAGAAGAGGCCAAATTATAATTGAGTTATCAAAACATACATCAGTATTTCCAGGCTAATTGCAGGGCATAGGTTTGCATGAAAAAGATGATTTTAATAAGCAGTAAGCTCACAAAAGGGGTGGGGAAAGAAAGGCTAAAGGGCAGTTTGTTTCTAAACAAGTCTGATACTCTACAACCAGGTGCCAGGGAATGGACACGTCTTTGGCTATCGCCTGCAGTGCCGAAGCCAGCAGCCGGGCTGTCACCAGAGCTGCCTGGTGTCTGCGGCTCTTCCCCCTGAGCTGCCCCAGAAGGTCACCCTGCTCTCGCTAGCGGGTACTGCGGAGGTACGGGCTCGGTCTAGGCTGGTTTTCGGTGTTCCCGGGGGCTCAGGGGTCTCGCTTCATGCCAGATGAAGAACACAGACGCGAACAGTAGCTGTGACCAAGCCTCAGAACAGGTCCGTCCAGCTCTGCCCACTCTCCTTCCAGCCCGGCAATACTCTTCATAGGCAGCAGCGGCTGTACGGGTTTGCAGACTTACCGCTCTTTATTTAAAAGCGCGCTGAGTATAAAACACAGCGGCTTAAGCCCTCGGAGGATAACCAACCCCCAGCAATGGGAAAGCCCCGCGTCCTTCAGCGAGGGCTCCGAGACCCGAAGCTGCCGGTTTTACTCCCTCGCAGCTGACCCTAACCACCGCAGCCACCCCCAAAGACTGGGGCTGCCACCCCTCACAGCGTTCAACCGCTTATTCCTCCACACGCCCCGTATCTCGGAGGAGCCCGGACGAGCCCCGGCGAGGAGCCCCGCGCTCGCAGCCGGGGGAGCCCAGGCACTCACCGCTGCCCTTCCACGGCTCCCCTCAGCTGACCGAGGCCGGGAGGGCAGCAAGCCACGTCCCCCCCCGCCACACGGCCTAGAGGAAGCACCGGAAGCCCAACATTTCCCGCCGCCCTGGCCGGCCCCTCTCACCTCCATAGCGGCCACCAGCGTCCCACTGCGGGGGCGGTGCTGCCCCGCCGGACCGCCCGCCCCCCTCTTCAGTCTCCGTGACAAGAGAGGAACGCGCATGCGCCCAGTACAGCCCCGTAAGAGCGCGCCGAGCAGCAGCCGCCCAATCCCTGTGCGCATGCGCACCAGGTGAACACCACCACTCCTACCCCTTTTTGGGTCACAACCCACCCGGCGCGCCGGCGTAGTGCTGCCGCGGGGGGCTTAGTTTCGGTGGGGTTTATGGCGGTATTTGTGTCGGGGTATCGCTCCCCCAGCTAGGCTGGCGGCTTGCAGTCTTCTTCTCAGATAAGGGGTGTGCAGCTGGCTGTGTCCCCGCTCCTGGCAGGAGGGTGCAGAGCCCCTCTGTTGTAGCCTGAGGCAGAGAGCCAGGCGGCTGCCATCCCGTATCTCCCCCGTCCCTGGCAGGGTTTCCGAGAGCCGCTGTGGAAGAGCCGCCGTAATTAACACACGCGTTTGGGCGTACGCTGCTGAGGCGATACCTCTGCAGAAAAGACCCCAGTGAGTTCAGAAAGGCCAGTGGGGCTGACATCTGCCTGCACCCCATGCAGTGGCTCACAGAAGGGCTGATCGGATGGCATTCTAGAAGACTTGGGGAGACGTTTTTCTTGGTCTCAGCTTTACAAGTTGATCCTGCGCTGTCTGCAGGATGCTAGCAACGTAATAGATGTTCTGGAAGTTCAGTTCCTCGCCTGCTTCCTCTCTCTCCGTGTCCTGCGCTCCCACAGGCGCCTTGCCTCAGCCAGTGACTTTTCTCAGGGTTCCTGATGCGCCTTGGGATCAGCTTGGTGCAGATGTAGCTCAGCAATTGCTTGGGTGACGTGGGAGTGTGTCCCATGCCTTTGTAGAAAACACTGAGGAATGCTGCTTTTGTGAGCCATAGAATAACACTTCTCTGTACTGACTTGAGAAGTGAATGGATTTAAGGAAGACATCAAGAATCACTGACCAAAGACTTCAATGGTCTTACGGGGAAACTGAGGCCTAAAGCTAAGTCTTCTGGGTAAAAGAAAGATAAAGGACAATTGTCAATCAATATATGGAACAGATAGGGCACAAGATAAGGGGGAACACTGCTCAGCTGCCTAGCAGTAAGATAAAGGCAAGCTAGACAGTCCCTCTGGATTCAGTGGGCCCAGACAATACAAAGATACACAACAGTTAAGGGCAATGTAAGATGAACAATAGTAACTTTAAAAGGTACTGCATTTTGCTCAGTAAGCTCATGGATATTATTTTCCTCAGGAACCTGCCAGACATGCAATGTGTATTACATTACATATGTACTGTTATGAAGAAGATGCCTTGGTTGAGCTTGTGAACCTTGGAAGTACCTAATTCATAGGTAAACAAGGGAGGGATTTTGGATGGGAATAAGGTATAAAATGCTGAAAACTGTGACCACAGGGGTGCCTACTTTGCAAGAATGTATAATAAATTGTTGCTTTATTAATGCGTCTACTGTGAGTCCTTTCTTAGGACCATTGGCATTTCTAACACTTTTGCCTTCAGAACAGTGTGGCTACATCAGAGCAGCTGGGGGATGTTCAGAAAGCTTGGGTGCACCTTCAGGCAGGCCAGACTAAGAGCAGAAAGACAAGATAAATAGTAACAGATAGCTAGGGATAAACCTAGGGATGCAGCGCATGGAAGCCCTGATGTGGGACAAAACGTCCAAAGGACTCTGAGAAGGCAGTGCTGTACACCCAAGTTGCTGCTTCTTCTTCTCAGACGCAGCTCTAAGCGAATCTAAGGCAATTCAGGACATGCACTGCCTGTTCATGCTGCTTTCTGAGGGGCCAGGAAGATGCGCCAGAGTTTGAAAGCTGCTAATTCCTCACCTGGGCTCAAGAGAAACAGCCCAGAAGCAAAGCAGTGCCTGAGACAGCTGAAGCCTGCAGGTCCTAGGACAGGATGGGGATGGTGAACGGCAGTGGTAGCTTTGCAGCATCCTCTCCAGGATGGAAGCACACTCTGTTCTTTTCCACCAAGCTGGCATAGAAGACCATGTCCAACAAACAGCAGAAGCACTGAAACCCGGTTTCCTAGAGATGCACTCGTGCATGTTGGTGCAGTGCTCTGATGTCTAATAAGGTGCAAGCCCAGGTGAAGAATTCGCCACAGTGAAGCCACTCCCAGCAGCTTCACTCCCCAGGAGAATCTCTGGAGGCCCACCCAGGTTGAGGATGCTTCTGTTTTCCTCAAGGAGGGCAATACCAGTCTTTGCTCTCCGTTAGCTGCCCACCTGTTTCCACTAGACTTCAAAACCTTTTATCCTTTAAGTGTTCAGAACTTAGGTCTGATCATCTTCCCATGTATAGCTCCACTTGAACAGAAGTAAAGGGTAATCTGGGACAACAGCTCAAATCCATGGAAGCACATTCAGACTCTCAACATCAAGGCCTGTATCAGCTCAGGGGAGATTGTCTCAAACTTTAGTAGTCTCTTTTCACGTTGAATTAATTCTGGGTTTTAATTCCCATCCCTAGCTTCTCATTACACCTTTCTCTGCTGTGTTTAAGGGCACACAACACAGCATCTTCTGTCTTTGAAAGCAGGTGTATGTGCTTGAATCTTTCTTGGGTTTCTGTCCCTTTTGTTACTTGCAAGATGATCCAGCTGCACAACACAGTTAACTAGAGGGCAAATTTCAAAGTCTCAGTCTAGCCTGTTATGAAACAAGAGAAGAAAAAAAAGGGGAGGGAGGGGAAGTACTTTGTTTCTCATTTTCTTGTTTTTAATAGAATAGGCATGGCATTTCTAGGAAATGGTTGTGCTGAAATTTCAGGGCTAAGTCCTGTGAAAAGGGGAAGAAGAAAGCACCTCCTCAAATGGTGTAATTGGTTTATTAAAATAAGTAGGTCTTCCACATGACTTTTCCTTCTGTTTTTTAATAGCTTTTCAAGCACACGTCTGCTTTTTACCCATGCTGCACACAGCAGAGAAGATAAGGAGCCACCTATGCTGGCTGATAAGCAACTAAGAAGTCATTACCAAAGCTAGGTTTGATTTAGCAATGTCACAATCGGATCACAGTGCTTCGGCCTATGCTTTGCTTCTAAAATGATGTCAAGCCTTGACTAGAATTGCTTGTCTCTCATCTGCCCACAGCCAAGCACCTAAGTCTATATTTAAGCACCTGCAATCTAGTCTGATTTTCAGGACACAGAGCCCTGTGTTGTTCGAGGAACCTGTACAGGCTCAGTTTCTCTGAAAATTATACTTCTCATTTAGGAGATTAAACCCAGAGACAGGCTTATGCAATCACATTTGCCAGGCTCAAGCTTCTGTGTCATTCTTCCGTTATGAATGTCCTTTCTCCACCCCCAAAAAAAAACCTCTCTCCACAGAAACACAAGAGAGAGAAAGCACTGTTTCTTTCAGGAACCTGTGTAGCATTATGAGATGTCTCAATGCTGAGAGACCCTGTTTCCATGTCCCATCTAGCAGAGCTGTTCACAGCAGGGGACAAAGAAAAAAATTCTCACAAAGGGCATCAGAAGTGCCCATGTGGATGTGAATGCCAAGCTGAAACCTGCTTTTCCTGTAGCCAGACCTGTGAGGACCATTCACACCTTCACGCAGTGCCACCCCACTGTCCATGGGGACAGAGATCCTGAACTGACTCCATTTAGTGGAAAGCCTGATATTCCTCAGGATATTACCCAGATAAGTAACAGCTTCTTTGGCCAAAGTTCTGGTTGTTGCAATTCCATCCTGTGACACTGTACATGCTACACCTGCGCTGCCTAGAGGTTTAGACAGTATTTATACATGGATAAAACAAAAGTCTTGGGGCCAGGGATGAGCAGACCTCTCAAAAAGTCCATTTGACAATGAGAACTAGATGATCTTTGAGGTCCCTTCCAACCCAAAGCATTCTATGATTCTATGACAAGCCAGAGTTGATATCCTCATCCTACACAACCAGCTCCTCAGACATCAGAGGTGCTGCTGTACAAAGTGATCTGCACCAGGGAGGGAATCTTCTGTTACATGCTTGTGCAGGAGAATGGGGCTTTTTTAATCCTCCCATTGCTATGGGCTGGTTACAAGGTAGCATAACAAAAGCAGGTCTGTCAGATTTAGTGGATTGGGAAGCCCTAGCACAAAAAGGGTGTCTTGGGGAGGAAATTGTTGTAACTACTAGGAACAGAAGTGGGAAGATGATTTTCAGCATGAGTGGTGACGTTTTCAAACGTTTCAAAGCATCCCAGTTTCATTACGCTGCAATCCTCAGGTATTTGTTTTGGCATCAGAAAGCAGTAATATTGAGCAGATTGCAAAGTCAAGTGAGAAGGCCTTAGAGAAGATTCTGGGGCTTCCAACAGAGAGAAGACGTTAGCTGAGCTCCTGACAAGCCCACTTATGGGTTACAGAAGCAACCCCAGGGTTGAAAGAAAGCATGCCCTCTGAAACAGGCACGGTCACCAAAACAGCAGAACATTTGCCACAGCATTAGAAATCGAGGCCTTCCATGACATTACTTCCACTTACAGCTACTGAAATCACCACATCCACCCTGCTAGTTTAGGCTGGGACTGAGACCTTTGGTACATCTCTGCTTTTAGTCCCCCCAGTGCATGTAAGTGTGGGGAATCCTGGCATTACTGGAAAACTGCAAGATGCCTAAAACCCAAGGGAGGAAGACCACAAGTATGGTGCTGGTCCTGGCCTCCAGCCCAGGATGCCTACAGCAAGTTGCCCCGAGACTGTTGGTTCTTGCATATGCTCACCTGACAGCCACATGAACAAGGTGCTTACCTCATTCCATCATTAGGGCATAGCCCAAAGCAATTGGTAACTGGCCCAAGGGGTATAAATGACAAAAGAGAGGTCTGTTCCAGTATGGCAAGTCTCAGGTGGTACAGCTTCATTAAAGTTAATAATAAACCAGCTGCTGGAGGATTGCCCAAATGGCAGTGAAGCTTCTCCTCCTAACACAGGTTGAAGAGTCATACAAGTTGAAGAATCCTACAAATATGGATTCTTTTCCTCCCCCTCATGATTACTGTGCCTGGCAGCAGGATGTTAAATACATACCACTGCTTGCTGAGTATGAAGCAAGAGGATACCCCAGAAACCAGCACCTGGACCCAGCTTTTCTGCAAGAGAAGCCCTACAATCCAGAGATCCTGTAAAGTCCCAAACTTCCTTCACGTTTTCCACCAAAACACATGATTTGGGAGATCAAATGCCAGATACTTTTAAGAAGCAGTAGTTGTGGAGATGCTGTATTCACTTAGGATCCAATGGGTATCATCTGATCTGTCCCAGTTATCCTTGTTGCTGCCAAGGAACCTGTGGCTGGCCCCAGCTGTGAGCCAGCTTGGACTGGGGAAAGATTGGGTGACCTCAGACATTGGAAGAGACCAGAGACCCTGGGGCAGCCAAAATGTGGCCAGCACTGAGTGACTACACAGGCAGTGAGTCCTGCCCTGTGGATGTCAGTAGTAGATGCCATTATCCTGTATCTCAAAGCATTACAGTGTCTCATTTGAGCTGAACTGCTTGTGTTCCACTGAGAACTTGAACTTAAGAATATCTTCATTGACGACCTTGATGAGGGAACAGCATCCACCCTCAGCAAGTGCCGATGATACAGAGCTGGGAGGGGTGGCTGACACGCAGGAACACTGCGCTGCCATCCAGAGAGACCTGGACAGGCTGGAGAGCTGGGCAGGGAGAAACCTAATGAAATTCA
>VZTU01000205.1:8301-22193 GCA_013400835.1 Zapornia atra | reverse complement strand
CTTTTCCCCAGTGAGGGTGAGGGAGCCCTGGGACAGGCTGCCCAGGGGGTGTGGAGTCTCCTTCTCTGGAGAGATTCAAGTCTCGTCTGGACACCGACCTGTGCAATATGAGTTGGGGAGCTGCTTTGGCAGGGGGGTTGCACCCCATGAGCTCTTGAGGTCCCTTCCAACCCCTGTGATTCTGTGATTCTGTGATTCTGTGATTCTGTGATTCTGTGATTAAGAAATTTGCAGGCACACCATGGGGTTCTTTCTTCCCCCACAGCCACCTCTACAGAAAGAGACTCTGTCGAGTAAGAGGTTTCAATGGCTGTTGCTGTGTTCTGCATCCATGCAGACGTGCAGTAGTCCCCCACGCACCACTGGCATTTCAGCTCTGACTCAGGGTCTCTTTTCAGCAGGGAGCTGAATACCACACTCTTGCTTCGAGGTTTTTTTTGACACTTATGAGTCATTTGTCCTTCCCTGACTTGTATGGTGGAATCTGGCTGACCAGGCTGCACTAGCAAAGCCATCAGCCTCCAAATAGTAAGAAAGACAGTTGCCTCTAGTTCTGAAACTCGCTGAAAGAATCAGCATCTTCTCCCACCTCCAAGAACGTGATCAAGGCATGGATCTAGTGTTAACTAACCCACCTCATCCCTTTCTGATCCTGAGTGGATTCATCATCTACCAGCATGGAATGATTTTTAACCCTTGGAAACAACAGCATCTCCTCAGCTCCGTTTTCTCTCTTCCCTAGTCTTCTCTTGCATTTGACAAGCTTTCACCAAGAGAGGAGGAAAACCCCAGACCAGATCACACCATGGTTATTGTGACCATTCACCCAGGACTGTCCAGCCTTAAGCCCAGGAGCTGCCACTCAGACCAGCAAACCCCCTGTGTCAGCATGAGGCACTGGCCAAGCCCGAGCCCAAGCCCTCTATGTCTCATCCCTATAGTGCTGAGACAGGACCATTATGCTCCACAAAGCCCTTCTTTTCCCCCACCTAAGGCTGTTCCTAGACTCCAGTGTCTGCAGACATTGCATAGCATGACCTCTCTTCATGCCAGCTTCTCTCTGGCCCAGTGATTGGCGCCACAGCCCTTTTGTTCGGTCCCAAAGGACATGGTGGCTGCAGAGAAGGATAATAAAATCCTGGCAGTAGCATATCTCCCCTTCATCAGGAGAACCCAGGGATTTTATAAGGAGACAAATGAGTCCCAGGCACCTGGCAGCCAGCCAAGTGGATGAGTCATTTGGGGAGCTGGGGCTAACAAGAGTTACGTGCATATTTATTGCATCCCAGGGGTCCTGCCTGCTTTCGAATTGTGCAGGGATGTTTGTTGAAGCTCTGGGGATGTTGGAGCTTCATAAGGACTATTCAGCTGAAAGGAGGAGAGGTTCAACTTAGATACTTATCTCAGTGCTTGTGCTTCATAAACATCTCCTCTGCACTCCAGGCTGGGAGGCACTCGGGCTCAGTGTCTTGGAGAGAGACTGCAGACCTTTCTGGCAGTGGACCATCCTACAGAGATCCACTGTGGCTTCCTTACTAGCCCTACAAATGCAGTAGTGATTCAGCCAAGAGGCCTCAGATACCCTGGTGAGGGGCACAGCCCCCTCTGCCCCCACCCTCGAGGCTGGGACCCTCTGGAGATGAAAGTGCTGAAGCAAGTGGTTGAATGTGGAGTGGAGGCAACCCCACAGACAGAGCTGCTGAAACCAGGGCGAAGGGGAACATGGGCATGGGGGTGACCCTGAGGTTTGTGGTCTTCCTTGCACAAGCATCACAGTGGCAGAATTTGGAGCTCAAGGGGGCAAAATGCTCAGCCCCCACTGGGGTGGAGGGTGCTTGCCAACGTGGGTATTTTCTTTTATTTAGGCACAAACCTGAGCAATATGGGTGTCTCCCATGCTGTGAGATAAGGTGTGGTACACGCCTTCAAACAGGAAGAATTTGCCACCCAGCATTTAATCATGAAGCTCAATCATGAGATGTGTTTCCTTGGGTAAACTAGGTTAAAAAGAAAACAAAACAAACCAAGAACTTCTAAAGTCTTTTTTTAAATTGCTGCTTGAGATGAGTCCCTGGGTTGGTCTTTCAGAAATAGTCAACACTTTCTGTTCTGCAGGAGTCTGCAGGAGCTCCGTGGTGTAGAGGAGGTAAATGTGAAACACTCCCAAAGCAAGAGGGCTGAAATGCTCAGGCATGTGTTTCAGAATAAATGAAGTACCCCCCCTTCTGCCATGGATAGTGCATAATTACCTGGTGGAACTCATTGCCACAGGAGAACATGGAAGACAAAAATATAAGCAGGCTTCTGTGTTGGGCAGGGGGTGGGGTGGGATATGATTTACACCAAATCTTGTTAAACCAAGGGTGGTTGATGCTTCTTCTCTGGGTATCTCTTAAGGGCTGCACCACCTTCTTAGAATTTTTTTATTTTCAGTTTGAACCTCCCAAGCCACAAATTGTGGTGATCAGTTGCTTTCTCACTGTCTTCCATCGTTGAGAAGAGGTTGGCTCTGTCATCTTTGAACCTCACCTTGAAGCAGCTGTAGACTGCTGTCAGTTTGTCCCTTCAACCTCATTGTTGAGACAACTTCTGTGTAAGTCCCAACCTTACCAGTTTCCAGAGGGTCTTCTGCATTGAGTCAAACCAGATCTCACTCCTCAAGGAAGCAAAAGATTCCCAGTAGAGCTGTTGTCATCTCCTAACTCTGCACCACATGGTGATTTGTGTCTGTGGTTCCTGACTGCAAAAAGAGGCTGCAAGATTGATCCCAGGACCCAGAAACCATCCACCTTTGGAAGAAGTAGTGAGCAAAACTCCCCACCATGCATCACTGGAAAAACACCTTCAGGTAGGATGCTGGTGCAGCCTGCAAGGGAAGAATGCAGACCAGCAACATCAGCCTCAGTCAAGCTGCTTCCTGGGATGCAGGATGAGATCTCAACATGGCACTGAGATCCATCAGTGCTGCAACTCTCAGGGGAAATCCACTCATTAGGGTATCCTGGGTGCTTTTTCCTGGGTGTTTTTTCATGATGCCTGTCTTCCTACAAGCATCTTCCTACAGGAATCAGCAAAGAATGCAGTACACCAGGCTTATTAATGTTTCTTTAATTAGTAACAGAACAAAACTGGTTGGATTTTTACTGATTACACAGAAAATGTTGGAATTATGTATCAGGTGGTTTTGTGTCCATTTTGCTCTGTTTTATTTCCATGTAAAAATATACATCTGGTACACAAGAATAAGAAAAAAAAATAGATTTTTTTTTTCAGCAAAAATAAGTGCTCTGAGCACTAACATTCCACTTGTGTGCTTTAATGGTGGCCTAAATATTTACATTTTTTAGCCACATCCCCTCCCTACCCCAAAAATGGGAACCCAGATTATAAATAACAGCTGGGCCTGGAATATAAAACTTTCCCAGAAAAGAAAAAAGGCAGGAAACACAAACACAGCAATGCTGTGGCTCAGACAATTTGATTTTAACTCCCCCAAAACACAACTCTTGTCAAAAATGGCACAGGGAACAGACCACTAGTTACCAGGCATTGTGTGTAGAAGGGAAAGAACTTTAGAGATGTGATACCTTTCAGGGGAATAATGGTCCAAAAGATTTAAGAAGGACCAATCTTGCCTTTTTGGATGGACATGGTAAATCACATGTCTCTTAAAGTCCTTCTCCACCTGATTTACTATTCTGTAGGCTTGGATAATGGAAAAACAACCATTTCTACAGCCAGCATCTGCTGTTCTTGAGCCAAGACAACATGCCAGGAAATGCTGATGTGTTGAAAATGTTGTTTTCTGGCAACAGTTTCCTTCCACTGCTTTCTGAGTCTTTCTCAAGAAGACTGCACTGATCATGCTGAAAAGTGGCCTAATTCACCTCCTCTGTCATGGGGCCGCCTTGCCATTAGTCCAAGCAGTGTTGGATGCATCTCAAGAACACCAAGTCCCCTTTGCTAAGCGTGGATAATCCCTTGGTGTGGGAAAAGGGTCCCTTTGGTAAAGCAGGAATTAAGGCAGAAGGAAAGACATCCATAGCTCAGGGTTAAAAACATCAGCCACTAACCACATGAAGGGAGTTAGGATAGAATCTCACCAACTTTGCAGAGCTGATCTCGGGGGTTATCNACCTCACCACTCTTTCTGTAAAAAACTTCCCCCTAATATCTAATCTAAACCTTCCCTCCTTTAGCTTTAATCCATTCCCCCTTGTCCTGCCATTATCTGTCCTTTTAAAAAGTTGAATCCCCTCCTGCTTATAAGCTCCCTTCAGGTACTGGCAGGCTGCAATGAGGTCCCCCCGCAGCCTTCTCTTCTCCAGGCTGAACAAGCCCAGCTCCCTCAGCCTCTCTTTGTAGGGCAGGTGCTCCAGCCCTCTAATCATCCTTGTGGCTCCTCTGGACCCTCTCCAACAGTTCCACATCTTTCTTGTATTGGGGGCCCCAGCTCTGGACACAGGACTCCAGATGGGGCCTCACGAGGGCAGAGTAGAGAGGGACAATCACCTCCCTGTCCCTGCTGGCCACCCCAGGGCCAGAGTTACCACAAACCCTCTGCCTGGGGGCAAGGAAACAGGCATTACTCAGTAGCCAAAGTCACACCTGCTTACAGGGCAGGAATCAGTAAAAAAAAGATACAGAGATCAGTGAAGCTGAGGACAAAACAAGAGGAAAGGTAGCCCAAGGGATGTTATCAGACGTGGGATTGAGTCTTAGAAACCAGAGTGTGCCAAAGTCAACCAAACCTCGTTCTCCAGTAAGTTGGTGGCTTTCTAAGACAGCAGCCACACAACAGAAACTGGAATCTATTTTTTAAAATTCTATCCAGAGATGTTTGGCAAGCTTAGGGTTCAGCCCTGGCCTGAAGAGGCTCTTCTGCAGTGTTCATAGTTCGTTGAGTTGAAATGTCCAGAGCAAGTCCTTGGGAAGAGGTGTCCCACCATGGGGTGTCTTGTGCCATCCCATTGTGCCCCGAACGAGCCCGCTGAGTTTGCCTGCCAAACTGCTTCAGTGGCAAATTCGTTCTGTCATTTCTTTCTGCAGTGAGGGGGAGATAAAAGAAAGAAACAGTAAGTGTAAAGACAGGTTTTAATAGGGTGATGTGTCAGGCCCTTTGATAGGTGTCCAAAACCAACCCAAAGTAGTGACTGTGGGAGTCTTGGGGAGCGTTTCTCTACTTCCCACGCCAGCCCTCCTGGGAACCACTCTGCCCCAGCAGCTCCTTCCTGGCAGCCTCCTTGGCCTCCATGGCACACCATGCTCTACCTTTGTGAGCAGTCCAAGGAAAGAGCATCAGCTGAGGTGTTGAAGATGCAGGTCCTGCTCCTGACTCAGCCTCGGAGCAGCCAGACAAGGTGGTGCCGCTCTCAGAACCTCCACTTGCAGCCCTCTATGGAGACAGGACACAGAGCAGCTCCTGGGAGATGACAGCTTACTGTGGTTTTAGCAAGGGATCCCATAGTCACACTGCAATGCAAGAGGGCCACAGGAAACCTCCTGCCAGAGGAAGCTCTGTGTGGGATAACAGACTGGGGGATTAACCAGGGTGGCATCATGCCAGTGGCAGTATTAAGGTGCCCAGCTTTCAGCTGGTGGAAGGCAGCGTTTGTCCTTGCCTTAAGGAGCTCAACTAATAGCTTGTAAATCAGCAAGGAAGGTCTGTGACTCACTGGTTCATTAGGTTCATGGCTTGTGAATCTGCATGTACACACAGACCCCCTCACACACCCCAGAGAAAGGTTTGCACACTGCAATGTACTCCCAAAATAGATCCTAAGTAGGGCTGGTCTGCAGGGGAGGACAGATGCCACTCTGGAAAAAAGGAGAACCAGGACAGTAGGATGACCCTTGAATAACACTATAAAAGGCCCCTTTAGTGATATAACCAAGGGGGAGAGAAGCTGCAATCTCAGCTCTTCTGTGCTGAGAGCTTTGTTTTTCAAATCCGGTGGGGATGGTGGCAAGGAGAGAGCTTCTCTGGAACACCCAAGATCCCTCGAGCACAGAGCCCTGACATCAAACAAAAGCCGATGCTCTGCCACAAAAATCACTCTGCAAACAGGAGGTGCTTGCAAACATCTCTGAAGGGCAAGAAGAGGGGGGTGAGAAGACTCTGAACATCCTCTTGTGGCAGCATCCAGCCCACCCCACTAGCACAGCACCACACACAAGAGCAGCCTTGAAGGGGATGGTTTAGGGGGTCAGTGGACTGACGAGCTGCCTGCGAGCTCCTTGGGCTGACCCCAGATGTCCACAGCATTCATCTCACTCTGGAAATCCCCACAGCTCTGCCTTGCTACGTAGCCAGCTGGGCCTCTGCCAGCGCTGCTGCCCAGCACCAGGACTGGCCCCTGTCAAGGAAACAAGGGCACAGTTTCTCTCTGCCCCCACATTTCCTGATTTGAGTGAACTAGCCTGTCGCTAGTTCTGCCTCTGCAGAGGATCTATCTAGCTCATTCTCAGCTGTTTGCTGCTAAGAAATCAACGGAGTTTGACAAAAGGGAAACTGAGGCAGCAAAAGGAGATTCAGGCAATTGCTCTCCCTCCATGTGCTTCATGCCCTTCCACAGTCACATGTGGGGAAGAGGCCTCTCTGCAAGCAGGAGTCTCTCTTCTCATGGGATTCATGTGGGCTAACTGGCCATCTAAACACAAGGTTAGGATAGTTACCTGGGCTCATGAGGCAGTCGAGAGACTGAACCTCTCAAGGACAGTTCTTGTCTTCCCTACTGAGAGGTTATGGACTTCCCACAAACCTTGAGGACTTGCAAAAAACTAAACCCTGTGGTTTTAGCTGACAGTGAAGGCAGATGCAATGCACTATCTGCCCTTGCTTAAGTGTCAAACCAGCAGATGAATCCTTTAAGGCTTACAAACACCTAGAAGCAACAGCTATGGCGCAGGCCAGTGAGAAGGGGAATGAGCAAAGCAAGTCACTGGTGCTCTGCCCTGGGCTGGGGAAGAGTAATCAGCCACAGGAAGGTGACACTGAGGTCAAGTGGGAAGTGCTGCAGAGGCTGGATGTTTCTGTTTGTGCATCCTCACAGCTGCTGCTGAAGCAAAGCCAGAACAGCATGAACATCAGGCTCCCCACACACACCACAGCACAATTAACCCGAGCCACACCAGGTCTCAGGCTCACTGGAAAGCCCCTGGGATGCACGTGAAGAAACTTCTCTGCCTACAGCAGAGGAAAATGCTGTTGGAAACTACTGGTTCAATCCTAACCCCTGTAGACTTTGGTTTTGATGGGCAGGGCCAAGCTGAAGCCTCCCTGGGGTAACAGTATAGCCAGAAGGACCACTTTCAGGTTCTGAAAGTTGTTCATAAACTGCAGCAACTCGTCCCTACCTCCTCTGCTCAGCACTGCATCCCGAACACAGCCATCCTGTGGTTGCAGGACACTCAGACACACCTACAGCAAGGCATCACCCGGGGAAAGGAGGTCTCCCATGCGGTTGGGTCAGCTGTAGGGCTCAGATGCCAGGCAATGGGCACACTGAGAAATGAGACACAAATAGACCAGAGGTAAACGTGGCTCATTTCCTTATAGTTTAACCCTGGTTGCATCACATGGGAAAATCTGCTCATCTTGGATTCACTGAGACCCATTAATCATCATGTGTTGCATGTGAGTCACTGGCATTGAAAGCCTATTTAGCAATGTCAGTCTCTGCTTTGGCTATTAGGTGCTAATTATTTAAATTAGCAAGCATCAGTCAAGGAGATGACACCATTATGGACTGTATATCAATGCTAAAGAAGCTTGTCATGAGGAGCCCTGGTGAGGAAGACTAACAGAGGGCACAGTGACAGCTGAGCTGCCATTTTCTGGAGCTGAGGGCCATTGTGATAATGTAGGTCACAATCAAACTGTAAGAAGTAATTGATGTAGATGCTGTTGTCATTCAAGTCTCCCCTGATTAGATCATCATCCCCTCACGCACACCCCCAAATCGCAGTCAGAGCAGACAGACAGTAAGTTGAGACAAATTAAAGCAAAGGAGTAAAAGCACTTAGCACTCATGGGCAGGAGCATCCCCAATACTCCTAAAAATAGAGCTCGTGTTGGGACTTTTTTCTCTCTGGGATTAGATCCTCCTGGTCCTCCCTGGCTCCCTGCTGCAGCACACAGCCCTTTCTGCAACCTAGCCCTTGCCACAGCATGCTAACTACTGGCTTCCCTATTAATTCATCTCCCCATTGCAAACATGTCCTCTCTAGGTCAGACCACACTTAACCTTGCCCGTAACACACTTTACTCTCTTACAAAACTAACTGTGTGCATTTTCTAGTTCATGTGCCCAGGCTGCCTGGGCTCTGCTTCCCACTGATCCTTCTGTTTGCAAGGACTCTCACTCTCTGCCTGGCTAATTGCCTCCCAAGGGAGGCTGCAGAGAAACTCAGAGCTCCCCGAAGGTCTCTCCAGCTTGGCCTCCATAGCTGTTGTCTGGAGCTGTGTGTCCTGCTGGGGCTTGCCTTCCTGCAGCCTCACTGCAATTCACACTAGGATCTCAAGCAGGGACCTAAGTCCCCTAAATAGGAAAACTGAAGACTGTGGAGACGAGACTTGGAGACAGATCTGAGCCCTGAGACAGAACTGGCTGGCAACATGTTGATCAGCAAATTGCATTAGAGATAGCAAGGCAGGACAGAGGGACAGCATCACAGTGGCCCTGGGGATACTGAAGGGCAATTTGCAGGCATGGCAGCAGAGACAAAGTGCAAGGAGGGGTTCCTCAAAGGGCAAACGGTTCCCTCAGTGTTGCCTGGGGGTTCTTGCTCAGACAACTAAGGCTGATGGTTACAGGACAGAAAACATGTGTGTGCTTCTGAGGTAGGGTGGCCGAAAGCTCCCAGAGAGGGTGACTGCACTGCTCAGAGTCCAGCCCCAGCACTGCGTTCAGCCCGCGCCACTCCCACCCCCTCCGGTTCCCCATTCCTGATGCATCCTTACCAAAGGCTCCAGCTCCCGATGGTCAATGAGGCTGAACTCCCTGATGAAGTAGTAAAAGTGCTTGTAGCAGGTGTTGACATGAGCCTCAGCACCCATGTTGATGATGCTGTCAAAGTGGTGGATGTAGACATGGACAAAGACGCGGAAGAGGCGGGTGAGGATCTTAGTGCAAACTTGCTGGAACTGCTTGGGGAAGGGGACACCTGCAAAGCAAGACCAAGTTGGAGGAAGTCTGACATTTAGAAAAAAAAACCAGCCTAGAGTTTAAAAGTCCCTGCTGTGACTAACAGGCGGCAGTGGTGATGCAAGACTCCCTTGGCTAACATCAAGAGTGACAGCTGCACCAGGGCAAGGTGCCATCTAGCTCTCCCCACATACTTCCTCATTGCCCAACCAGCAATTTCACACAGGCATGGTCTGAAGATTTGGGGACTTTCCCTAGGAGAGAAAATTTCCCATCCAATGCAGGAGGGCACATCACTTTTGGCTCTATCCAGAGCAATCTGCCCTCTCCTTACAAGCTTGTTGCAGGCATGGCAGAAGTCAGTTTGTATTTACCCAGGTCCGTGACCAAAACTAATCCTCCTCCCATCAGGAAAGAAACTTTCCCTGGTCCTCTGAATCAAAACCATGCTTCATACTGTTTTTCTTCCTCCACACACCCTCAAACATCACTTCTGATGCATCAACAGAAACAGGTGGGGTTTCAACCTTTTTTCATGAGCCTTGTTTCAAACAAATGTCTCATTAAAGCAGGAAGAAAACTGCCCATCCTAATGATGCTTAGGTTGTAATTGCATTGTGCCTGCATGATGCTCTCTCCCAAGGTGTCCTCCCAGGCTGCTCAAGAATAAGACCTGCCACACACTGCTCTGTATTTTTAGCCTTGCCCCACACAGGGACATACTGTCATAACCTACATTTCCATTCTTGTATAAATTTGCTGCTATCACAGTGAAAATCTGAGGGTGAGTGTCAGCAATCTCTAGTAAATCTCTAAAGGAAACATGGCTTTCAAACAGCAGACATATATTTTGGGAGGTGGAAAATCAAACAACCAGAATTTGTTTTCCTGAAGCTTCTTCCTCTCCCCTGAGCAAAATTCAATGCAAATTTCCAGAGAACAAAATCAAAAGCTCCCTTCCCACCCCTTCCCTTGGCTTCTTACTAATGCAGCACCTAACCCCTGGAAATCCTTTCAAAACAATCTCTGCTCAGCCATGGCCAGGTCCCACGTTTTGCACTGTGGAAACCATCAGCAAACCTCCTCACTGAAAAAAAAAACCCACCCCAAAATTAAACCTGGCAATTTTATCTTTGTCTCTTCCTCATCAGCCTCGCTAGGCAATTATTTTTCCCAAAGGTTCCAGGCAGCAGCACCGTGCCCCTCTCCTCTGTGGGTGGCAAAGGGAGGAGCTGTGCCTCACACATCACACCTGCAGCCGGTGTTTGGGCCAGGGTTCAGTGGGTGCTGGGTTCAGCAGAACTCAGAACAGAAAACAGATCTTTCAAACATGTTCTGTGTAGGTGGGAAGAAAGAAGGTGCCTTGGGTGCTTGGGCTAGTGACTGCCTGTGGGTCAGAGCTGTGGTGTTTGCTGATGAGAGGCCTTATTGAGAGTTGTTACTAAAACAGGAGTAATGCACTCGTGGACTATTTGGATTGCATTTCTCTTTCCTATTTGGATTTTCATTTCTGTGGACCAGATCCTGTGTTCTTTGTACTGCAACTGGAAGGAGGAGCTTTCCCGCACTGTTGCTGTCTTTCACTGCCACTGCCACCTCCTGCTCACTGGAGTCCAGCAACGAGTTGGTGCTCACAGGTGCTGCCTCTCACCTGAGAAGCAGATCTGTCATCTGAGCAAAGCCCAGAACGTTCCAACAGATGAGTGGAGTCTCCATCTCTGGAGATATTCAAGACCCATCTGGACACCTACCTGTGCAATATGAGCTGGGGAGCTGCTTTGGCAGGGGGGTTGGACCCGATGATCTCTTGAGGTCCCTTCCAGCCCCTACGATTCTATGATTCTATGATCCCTCGGCCCAGCCCGGCCTGGCTTCGCATGGTGCACCGTGGGGGTGCGGCGGGCAGGGCAGGAGTGTGTGTGCTTGTGCCATGGGCAGATGTTGGAGGGTATCAGAGGAGGACACGTGTGGTTTTGAGGCTGAATCACAGCCGCTGCTCTGCATAACCGGGAGCGCTGCAGCCCCAGGGCTGCTCCCACAGCAGGGATGTCAGCACCACCCGGTGCTGCCGGCTCTATCAGATCCCATCAGGACCTTCTGGGAGAGGTGTTCACACCTGGCAAAGTACAGCCAGGCTCTCCCCATGCCCGCAGCTTAGAGATGGTACTGGAGATCTGCTTCTGCCCTGCACCCTTGACTGCAGAGCTCTCCTCACCTGCCAGTTTGATAAAGGCAGGGATCAGAGAGGGATCTCTGGGTTCCCCTGTAGTCGGGAGGGACCCGGTGCTTCATCAACAGCTTTGTTTGAGCTTTTTGCACTAGGCAAGAATTTGCTGAGCAAATAAAAGCTGTAATCACCCAGCTGAGGACTCGGACATGCCATTAGGGTGGCCCCTACAGACCAGCTTTGAAGAACCAGTGAAGAAATGCTTTCTTTAATAAAGAAAAATTCATTAAGGTGAGTAATTTCTGATGAGCAGATGTGGCTGGGCCCTGGCTGGGGAATACACACTGTTCTGAACAGCCTGTCTCCCTGGGACCAGAGGCGAGCAGTCACTGCCGGGGACCCAGCATGGTGCCAGCCACACATTCGCTGCCTCCAGTTTGTCACTGGTGCCACTTGCCTAGTGCCTCCTCCAGTCAAAGCAGGCAGCCAGGAAGAAATCAGACACCAGCCTGACTACGGCCAAACTGTGAAGACTGAGCGCACAGGAAAGCAGCAAACCTCAACCCAGTCCTCAGCTGAGAATGAAAGAAGATCAGACAGTGAACACCGGATCAAAAGGGTCTCAATCTCCCAGGGCTGTTAACAGATACTGCTGTTAGAGGAGCCACCTCCAGAGCTGGCAGATGGTGACAAGTGGCTTTCCACCACTTCTGTCCTGAGCTGGCAGATGGTGACAAGTGGCTTTCCACCACTTCTGTCCTGAGGTTAGCCAGGAACCATCTTGTCCTATAAATCAGTTGCCAGAAAGACTTCATGGGCATGCTGGCTGCTGAGGCACTTAGAGGGGAGACATCCTGAGTTCTCCAAAAGCAACTTTTGCATCAGAGAACAGAGATTTAGCACCAGTCATAGAATCATTTGAATTGGAAGGGATTGTTTAAGGTCCTGAAGTCCAAATCCTATGGCCGTCACCAACTATGGGAATTGCTGAACTATCCTGTACCTAGTGATGCCTGGAAAGATATCACCCAGCTGCCAGGACCTACGAGTATGCGCCTGGGTACCCTCCCCTGTGTATCCTTCTACACGAACCCAGCAGCTGCAGCTCCTGGAAGGTAAAGTTGGGCTGCCTTTCTTCGTGTCCATCACAAGGTGTCAGTGTGTGGCCATCCCCTCAAGACATGACCAGGCTGTAGTGGTGGCTGACGGTCACCAATGGACCCTACAAGTCACCGCCTTACCCTTCCGTGTCATGAGACCACCACCCACTGTGGTCCTTTGGGTCCAGAGTTCACTAGGGTCCAGCTCTGGCTCTTTCTCCCTGCATCACCCCTCTCACTCACACACACCCCCTGGGAAGCTGGGAGCCCCAGCAGCACAGGGCACAACCCTGGGTCATCGGGGCCCTGCGTCTGGCACAGGGCCCGCCCCGGTTGATCAAAGCGCTTCCCCACAGGAAGGAAGCAGGGCTGATACCTGATAAGGAGGTTGCCTCTGCCAGCAGCAGTCCTGCCTTGCTGCTGATCAATGGTGCCTTGGAAAGCAACCCACCACAGCCCAAGCAGGCACTGGCCACACCAGTGAGGAACCAGAGAAATCTCCCCCCCATTCCTTTGCCCAAAGCTGAAAGGAAAGGGCTCTCCAGTAGAGCTCCATCTGACCAACACGGGGAGAGCAGCAGAAAGATCTGGCATAAATACAGCTCACCCTGGGTCATGGCTGCTGGTGCAGCGGATGTCCAGCAGACAATGCTTGTGACATCCTCCCCAGCACGCGAGGGGACAGAGGGAGAGCTGTCCCTGCCTCCTCCCTGCAGCCAGGCATGCACTGCAGGCAGCAGTCCCAGCAGGGAACAGGGATCTCACCCGTAGTGCTCTTGCAGATGTTTAGCTTTAGACTGAGCATCCAGGCCTCCATACATTCATGTTGGAGCCATTCTGGCTGCGAGGAAGGGTCACTGAGACAACAAGCCCATTCTCCAAGCATGGGACTCCCATCTCCTTGCCAGGCTGGGCTAGGCAGGTCTGCATAACAGCCAGCAGCAGAGAGACCTCATCAGTAGCCAGAGCACTGAGAAGCAGCATATTGGAACAGGGCAGTGGTGGCCCTTCCTTGGGGGACTTTCTCCATCTCTGAGGTGGTACGTGGTGGCATTGATCATAGAATCATAGAATGGTCTGGGTTGGAAGGGACCCCAAGGATCATACAGCTCCAACCCCCCTGCCACAGGCAGGGCCACCAACCTCCAGGCCTGGAGCTACACAAGGTTGCCCAGGGCCCCATCCAACCTGGCCTTGAACACTTCCAGGGATGGGGCATCCACTACTTCTCTGGGCAGCCTGTTCCAGCACCTCACCACTCTTTCTGTAAAAAACTTCCCCCTAATATCTAATCTAAACCTTCCCTCCTTTAGCTTTAATCCATTCCCCCTTGTCCTGCCATTGTCTGCTCTTTTAAAAAGTTGAATCCCCTCCTGCTTATAAGCTCCCTTCAGGGACTGGCAGGCTGCAATGAGGTCCCCCCGCAGCCTTCTCTTCTCCAGGCTGAACAAGCCCAGCTCCCTCAGCCTCTCTTTGTAG
>VZTU01000198.1:52352-63760 GCA_013400835.1 Zapornia atra | reverse complement strand
CCCCCCGTCTATTCCCGGTACTGTCCTAGTGCTTTTGTAAGCGTAAACATTCTAGGAAATTCAACACTGAAATAAAAAGAACCCAACAGTTTCTGGTAACAACCACCTAACGGTCAAAACAATAAAATTCGATCTCTTTAACAGGCAACTGTGAGGACACAAGCATGTTTTAAACATTCTACCAGGAACAGTACCTATTGTGGTTTCACAGAATTTCTCTGCTGCCACCTCATTGGCAATGTTAGCTCCCATCAGCACACTGATGTCTATTCCCATCTTCTCTCGAATAATGTCAGAGATCAGTTTGAGTCCCTCCGGGCCTTCATCTATTCCCTGCAGCCAACATTAAATGGAATAACCAAAAAGCTATTCATTAGACACAGCAGAGAAGAAAGCACATCATAATTAGTCTTGTCCAGAGGTGGGAACTGCAACAAGGCCTATTTGGATAGAGTACAGATGACAGGCTTGCTACCAGTGAAACTTCTGCTATTGGTGTGACCTCCAAGCTCCTTTCATAGGATGCAGTGCCTTAAGAATGAGCTCTAAACTCTAGATGATAGAGTTTATTCATGCTCAAATTCCCGATTCTAAGAAGTGCTGAATATTCAGTTTTGTTAGCTCAGCATCTCAGCTGCTTACTGTCAGTGTGTACTTACTAAAAGTAGTGAAGCATCTCAATCCATCAGTTGTGAATCAGGCCTGCTCTTAGATTTGAAAGTGCACCGAAACTCAACACAATGGCATCCAATAACTTGTTTTGTGAACAGGTATCTGAACTATCAGAGATTCCCTTGTGTCTAACACCAACAGTTTACTAGTTGAAACCCAGTTTAATAATTTTGAATGCTACTACAAATAGAACAGCTGTTCAGAGATACGTAGAAAGCTGACCAAATGAGAATTTAACTTCTAAGGATATTTTTTTATCTGTATTTATAACACATTCTTTACAAAGCATGAAAGCAGGGGCAGAAGTAGGACCTTAGAAAAGATCATCCAACAGATTAATGGAGAAGAGAGCCCAGTACCCTGAATTGCCTGAACCAAGAATTCCAAGTGAGACGGATTTCTTCTCACAAAACCATTTTCTTCCAGCCTGCTAAATGCAGACACCTTTGGAGTCTTTAGAACAGAGGCATGGCAGACAAGCTGCTTTCTTTCCCACAGTATACCACCTTTTATACCATACTATTTTTAATGCTGGGGATTTGGTACTTCTGGGGATTGGTAATCTTGAGTTATGACTTAAAAAGGCAGTGTCATCCCCTACTACTTCCAGATACACATCTACACACACACTTGTATGTTGCCAGTAATGAGATCTCAGGCCGGTGGTAGTTTGCATTTCCACAGATCAGAGGTGCTATTTCTTAAATAACATGGTGCTATCAGAAATGCCTGTATAAACCAAACCAATACAGGCAATGGTGCTTGCATATCTGTGTTATTTTTTCAATCCGCATCACTTAACGCATAGCGCTCTCTCTCATCTTTAAAGAGTCATACAGAAAGAGTCTGAAAGCAAGCACAGAGAGACATGTATTTTTCCCCCTCACAGTGTCAAAAATCTCCCCACAAAATAACTGTAAGGCCTCTCCTGTTAAATAGGCAATTTGTAAACAGAAAAAAAAATAAACAATGTAACACGCACACATTGCCAAGTGTGCATATGACCGTGAATATGTAGCCAACAATTATTCATCCAAGTGAAAGGAGATCAGAGAGGCTTAGGTGCCCAGTTCTGCCCTGCTATGAAACAGATGCAACTTCTGACAAAGTCAAGGAGAGCCACACCTGTTTCTTGCAGTTAAATCCAATACTGAATGACCAGCTGACAGGAGAAAAAACAAACATCTCTCCCTCCCCCCAACACCAAGGCTCCAACATGGGAGTTTCCATTGCATGGCAAAGATCCCCCATCAGCGCCAGTCCAATTCTGAAGTCTTACTGCTTGCATCCTCACATGCCTGCCACAGCAATCCCTAGGGCCCGTATTACAGGTAGATGAAAATAAGATTGATGTGGATGCTGCCTGAAGAGTATGCTGAGTGACCTCCACCTAATCCTGCTTCCCGTGCTCTCTGCTGTACCGCATCAAAGTTTCCCCTCCCCACCGCCCCGATTTGTTAGGTTTTCAGAGACACCAGTGATCAGAATTTATGTAAACACAGCTGCAAATGTTTCAGTGGGAATGCAGATTAACCAGCAGACAAATGTGTTTTCTTTTTCCCCACTCAGTTTTATTATCAGACCTTAGGCTCTGCTTGAAGATTGGACTGTCAAAAAAAAAAAAAAAGGAAAGGAAAGAAAAGAAAAAAAGCCTTAACAAATGACATGCTGCTAACTTGCCAAACAATTGAGAAAGCACAGAAACAAGACATCCCACTAATGGTATTTTTCAGAACAAAATTGCACTTTAACTGCCCCAAGTTAACACGAGCCACTTTAATAGCATTAGTGTTGAGCATAATGAGACCACTAAAAATGTGACTGATGAAAACAGCATACATAAAGCTGCAAAAGGAAAGAATGCGTTCCTGTCTCTACTACTTAGTGTCGTTGTGTTAAATCTCTACCCTTTCTTCTTAAATTATACTTTTAATTATGTACATTTATGCCTTTTCATAAAAGCTTTGCATTCTCAAAAAAAAAAAATAAAATAAAAGGGTCCTCACATCATTTCTTTTGAGAGACTACCTCCTGATGCAGCGTTCCAACCTGACAGTGGGAAGCTGCCTAGGAATAAAGGGCATGGCAAGTGTCACTATTCTACTTACACTACACTAAGCACTGCCTTTTTGTTTAGTTGGGTTTGGTTGTGGCTTGCATAAATTTTTTATTAAGTACCCTTCCCCCCTGTGGTTTTTTTTTCTTAAACATAGCCATTAATCAACACTCCATTAAAGCACTGGTAATCAGCCAATATCCCAAACAGTAACCCCAGGGGAATACTGGCCCAAACTCTGACTTCAGATGCACCAACACAAATCCTCACTTACTCCACCAATTTCATTAGAGTCACACCTCTCACTAAGGACATGAGAACTGATGCCTCAGCATGATCACTTCTCACTGAATCAGAACCTAAATCACGTTTAGCAAATTAAAGGAAGATAAAGTTTATCTGGAGTTTACAGAAGACAGAAGCATAGACAGACAACTTCAAGGCAATAAACTTAAGGGCATCTAGGACAGCTGTGAGGTCTTTATGCTATGCACTCAGCACTTAACACTGTCTTATTTCATCCTTCTACAATATTAATTTTTTTTCTATTTCAGAAGCACTTTTTTTCATATATCTCAACAGTGTATCAGGTCAGTACTGATAAAACAATAAAGATCTGATGGGCTTATTTAGCCAAACTAAAGAGACAAGCTTGCAGTAAGTAGCGACGGGGTGTGGGGGGTGGTTCTTTTTTAAGCACAGATCCGTGTGTGGATCATTTGCGGTAAAAAGGGGAATGTATGTGGAGAAAATGGCCTACTCTCTACTAAATAAAAAGCAATAACAAATCGGGGGGGGGGGGCAACCCCATTTAAAAATTCTCCTGGCACCAAAACAACAAATGCTCCAGTGAAACACTTCCTGCACCTTGCCCTCTCCTATTTCCTATGCTCGAACTGTCTTTTTGGGCCATGTTGAACAGACTTTTCTGTTGCAACATAATACTTGACATGAACAAGACCCCTATCCTCTCAGTCACATGAAATTCTCTCAGCAGTTCTTAAAATGATTAACTCAGCGTGTGGGATGTGCGTTAACAATTGAAGCATTGTGCTCGTGCTCTGTACTGCATCTAGCGATGCGTTTGGAAACAACAAATAAAAGGGTGGAAAGCTTGGTGGTACAAAACACATTCACTCCCTCTTTCTCTTTAAAAGTCTGACTGAGAGCATTTCCAATCTTACATCAAGAAAGGTTTAATGGAGCTACTAAGCAAATAATACAAGTAGACTTTTCGTGTCAGATCATCAAGTTCTCAGTTATTAATGCGTGTATTTATTGTACCTTTATGAGCGTTATACCCAGCGCTTTCTTGGGTACTCGTCCTGTGATTTCATCGCAGACTTTGTGAATGAACTGATGAGGAATGACAAACACCAGCAAGTCTGCATCCTGTACAGCTTCATTAAGGTTTGGGACAGCAACCTGTGTAGTTATGGGAGAGAAAAGCCACATAACACATTACATAGAAGTATTACCTGGTAAGTAAAAGCACATTTTAGTCTTATACTGAAAGCTACAAACTACCACTCTTCATCACTGAAAATAAGCAGTAAAAATCTCCCAAAAAAAGCAGAAGAACTTAAGCTTTCAAACAAGCTATTTTATAATCTCTACAGGGGCATCTTCACAGCCACCAGCATGGTTAGTGCAAAGAAAATTTAAAGTGTTCTGTAACATTCAAACAAGTACTTTGAGAAAGAAAATATAAATTAAGCAGCTGCCTTGTTTTTAACAAAATACTTCCAATTTGGGGGAAATTACTGCATGCAAAAAACCAATTTCTTCACTTAGTTCCTTATACACTCGTATTTCTTCTCCAGGTCTGTTACACCTATTTATATTCTCCTTCTCTGTACTCATAGAATTTGTTTACTCTTTAAGGTGAACCACACAGAAGTCACTTGCTAGACTCCACTTTTCCTAACACTTGATGACCGTCTTAAAATAACAGGTTTACAATGTACCAGTAAGCTTGACCTATTGACTGAAAGAACAAACTCAAACAAGGAAGCAGTGGAGAGCAGAAACACCACACTTGCTGAAGGCCAGGGAAATGGGATTTCAGCATTATTGTTAGAGGAAACCACAATGCATGGAAGTTCATGCTTTTCCTGCACAAAATTCCTGCTGAATTGTCAGCTGCTATAGTCTGTTCCCAGAATGTTTTTGATGCAAGAGTCCACCTGCCCACCCACCATCATGTTACACAAACACAAAACAGATGTGAAGTCCCATTGTTCTGCCCTGGCAGTGCTGTATCTAACACGCTGACTGTATATAGTTAAAATGTAACTGAGAACCAAATAAACAGCAAACAGCTTGTATTTTGCTTGAGAAACACTCTAGTTCTCATCCTCTAAGACTTTCAGAGTACTTGAAATCATTTCAATTCTCTCCAACCACCTAGCTCCCTTCCAAAGTTGAGGCCTAATTTGTTTTTTAATGTCTATGGTCAGAGCTGTTAATCTTACCCTCATTTTCACATTTGCTTCCCTATACAGAAGCTGAAGTAACATAAAGATAATGGGGGAGGGGGAGGAAGAGAGTATGTACATTGAATTTACCTACCTGCATAACCCTACTTGTTCAAATCGTTGATCTCATCAGTAAAATAGCATACACTCCAAAACATTATAAACCCTACAGCTGTTAACAAACAAATTTCTACCTCCATTGACAGCACGAACAATATTCCCTCTGCTCTGTAACTAAAATTTAGCTCTGGAACCTTACCACATTATCTGGCAGCTTGTATCCAGGGAGGTATTTTACATTTTCATGTTCTTTATTTATGATATCTGTCAGTTTTCTCCCATTAATATTCTCCTCAAAGACCCACATCTTCACTGTGGAAGCAAACTTTTGCAATTTTTTTACATTACTGCCTATTATTTTGGCAACTGCAGAACCCCTGCAGGAAAGAAAATAAAAATATTCTTTAAAGAAAAAAAAAAGGTTTTGCTCTAGAAGAAATAGATTGTCCTTAAAAGAAATTCACCCATTATTGGACCAGTTGCTATGTAGCATTTTTGATCTAGTAAAACAAGTGGAAAAATACACCAGTCATTCACACCTGCTACATTCTCACAAATGCATCTAGACTAGGTTGGACTGAAGCATTTACTGAAAAGTCTTTACTTATTTTGTCAGCTATCCAGTGAGCATTTCAGTTGCTATATCTGTACAAATCAAATTAATTACACCTTTAAAGCAGTGGTAAAATTAATTCCTTAATTTATAAAATGGATAACTTTCACCTTTGAGAAACAGGAAGCATTCTTTGCAACAATGACTAACCTATCAAGCGTCACACAATACTGAGATGCATTTAAAGCCAAGAAGCATTTACATCTAGTATAAGTCGTAAACTTTACGGTTTTGCTGCCAACCTCACAGAATTTAACTGTTGGAAAAGCACCCTCTGAATTTGCAGGCAGGCAATTCCATCCACGAACCTCATTTTCCCTCTTTTTCTCCCCAAAAACAGTACACAGTGAAACTTGTAGGACAGTGGTCAATTTTTACTATTCAAATCTCTAAGCAACAATTAAATGAATCAGAATTACTAAGGCTACATACTAGAAGAGGAACAAACACAACCTTCCCTTCCATTCCTAACCTGAATGCTACATGGGGGAAAAAAAAAAAAAGATGCAATTCCATAGAGCCTGTAAACCAGACTTCCTTTCCTGAGGCAAGGCAGCAGGTTCATAATTACTCATAATCTACTAAGCAGACCAAAAAAAAAAAAAAAGCAGGAGAAAGCAAAAGAAATACACAGAGCCACTGATCTGATGCTTACCTCTGTGCGTGTGTAAACTGCATTTTTTATTAGGAGATACAAACACTTTAACTTCTCAAATCTAGTTATACTCACACACTCTCCTAAATTTATTATGGACGTTGCTTGTAACAAACCCATAGCTGGCAATGAAACCAAACAGATTCATTCTGCTCCAATAGCTTTTAGTATGGCACAACTCGTGCTATACTAAAGGTGTATGTTATCAACAGGCCTAAGTCACTTGCTAAGTGGTGACAGAAGGAAGTATACTAACCTAGGTAGACCTTCTTCAGTTAAACCATAAAACTGTATATCTTAAAAGACTAGAATTTATTTCTCTAATAGCACTTGGCACACAACAAATTCCCCCAGGTTCAGGAGGTGATACAGAAGCCACAATTGACAGACATCTCTTCCCAAGCTCACGTTTTAGATCTGCATGGACAGGGTGGTTTCTGCTTCAGTGGCCAACAACTCAACCCCTGGATTTCAGATCCACACAAACAGGATGAGTCATATTTGACACGACACAGGTATGTGTGTTCCTCAAAAAGTGCTTTGGAGTTTCTTCTGTAGATTTACATACGAAGTCTGGATCCTGGCAAATCACTCTTCAGTTCTGAACTTCACTACACATTCTGTGTGCTTAGTGTTTATAGAGAAATATAGAAACGACTGATTCAGCAACTGTACAGTTGGGATTTTCAAGCAGTTTGCTGGCATAAAGTTTGGCAGAGTGTACTGCTTGATTAAGACATTAATTCCATTACTATTTAACAATTAAATGCCTTAGCCATAATTTTTTTTTAGTCTTTGCACGTAATCTTAAGAAAATTGTCTCATCGTAGTTCCTGAATTCAAGACCATTGTCCTGATCAGCTTCTGTAGTTCCTCATTAACTGTTATGTTGCAACAACTGGTGTTGGACCCAAGTAAGCAAGGTCAAACAACTGACACCAAGTCTAAGATTGCAAGGTGAAATACCAGATCCTCACACCTGTTAAACCAACAAGCAAGGCTACATTCTCTTCGGTGTCCTAATACTCCTCAGTATGTACTCTGAAATAGTTTACTGGGGTGTCTGGCTCATCTTGTATACTCCTGACACACTGCAAAGCAAAGGAATGGGAATTCTTGCCAATTCTTAGCAATAACAGTTGTAGCATGAGCCAGATTATAAGACTTGGTGCCTGCAGCAGCTCTGTTACACAAGAAAAAAAACAGTGAAAAATTCCTTCGTAACCCTTAACCATGACATGCTCTGAGGGATGGTTAATGCTATTCTGCTAATATGACAGGGTAGTTGCATGACAAACTGCGGTTCTCTTCCTTGCAATGAGTACCACATGTAACACTCAAATACAATCATGTGCATTTCTTTTTTAACACTTCTGAAGAACTCTATCTGATCTCACTAAGGAAGACCATGCACTTTGTCTCCTGACCTTCACTGCTACAGCATATGGTCTACCTTCTTATCACTTTAGAAGTACAAACCCCAGAAACTCCTAAACTTGCCCTGATACTGGCAGTAGTGGAGACAACAATATGAAAGTGCAAATAACATGATTTAGTCTAATTCTACCAATCATCCCTAGAGTCACTTCAATGAGGCCACAAGTCTTACCTCCCATTTTTCTACTGCAAGTTCATCTGTCCCAGTAGCTTCCCCTCTGCTCCCTAACTGCAGTTTCTGTTCAAGTTGGGTGATCAGATTAAGGACTGGTTCTAGCAAAACAGGGATAAATTCTGTCTGTGCACACCTTGTTAACTTGCCCTGGAAGTGTTATCAGAAGAGCAGACTCTAGTATGAGTCTGAGGCAGCATCTGCAGTGTTTTGACTGAATCTGGGCAATACCCTTGAATCTTGCGGCTCCAAGGCATATTCCAGCGGAGCACACTCTTCACATTCATGAAAACTTACTTCATTCCCTATCTTACAAGCAATCACTTATCCCCAAGCTGACCAACCCTAAGTTGGCAAGGCCAGCAACAAGCACATCTCCTGCTTTTCTATGCCCCGTGAGCCATCTGTATGGTCCCATGATCTTCATCAAGTGCTGAGGGACCCCTGCCAAGTCAACTTCATTGTTAAGGTGACCTTCCCTCTAGGAAACAGACCAAACAAGTCTGACTGGAAGAACACCCAAGGTGATTGGCTCAACCCTTCTAAATTGTCGCTGTCCTGCCAAGCTCCTTGAGTGTCTTTGGTTTTTTTTCATCCCAGATATAGGTTAAGGGGCTGTGAGAAGGCAAAGACATCTGTACAGTTACTGCCACTTGTGAGGCAGAGTGATCTCACATGGAACCCCAAAACCCCCCAGTCTCTGAACTGCTACAGATGCCAAACCCCACACTGTTCAACTGTCAACACGTTTACAATTTAGGTACCAACAGTTGCACGCTCCTGAAATATCAGCAATAAGATGGATAAGTGCTTGAATTTATTTCAGTTTACTTGCTTTTGAGCATTAAATGTTTCCACTTTAGGACCACAGGCCCCGGTTCAAAAAGGCATTTTTATGAATTAAATACACCTGTGTGCATGTAAGTAAACTATTAATTAATATGTTATTAAATCATAGTGGCCTTTGCAGTCAGGGTTTGCTGTCTGTCATCTCATGGACTTTGAGGAAGAAATCACCAATCACCTACCTCTCCAATAACTATTGTTTTCAGAAATATTGGCGGGGAGGAATAGGAAAGCTGTTCAATACCAAAACATTTGCAATTTAACATTTTTTACCACTTTGGTTTCTGCTTTCCTGCCACACTGCTATAAACTGACAGCTTATTTCATGTATTTGAATACATTTATCCCCAAAAGAAAGCAAACCACTGATGCCCAGTAACAGCGTTCTCCCTTTCTCTGAGCATCACAGATAGGAGCATTTTGCCACCCAAATATCCATCCCTCTAAGGCAGGAGCTTTTCTTGTTATTAAACTGATCCAATGAGGTGACAACGAAATACATATGTGTGTGGTTACTGGTAGTAGGTGATATCTAAAAATCCTTTTGCTTCTGCAAATGTGTTTCACAGTGAAGAAAATACAAATGCTATTAAACTAGTTGTAAAACTTTTTTGCTAGATTTCAAGTATGGAAGAGAAGCAACAATACTCTTAGAAAGATAGGTAGTTTCTTCTGACATACATTGCAGTGCCCTATTCACCCTACAAGCTAGTGCAAACGAAGCAAGAAATGCTACACTGAAATGTCAGCCATTCCCTCAACACTCCATCACAAAAGAAAACACAACTTGGCAGTTGCTGATATTTTTAACTATGCAAAGCAGCACCAAAAGCCAACTGCATAGAGGGGGTAGGGGGCGAGCAACAAGTCTAAGCTCACTTTGACAAAAGACAGCGAAGTTTTGTTTAATAAAATGCAGTCCCTTGATCTACACCAAACTCCCATGAGGATGGATTTAATGTCTTAAAAAAACAGTGTCATCAAAACAATGTACGCTTAGCATTAGTAACTGAAGTGACAAAGTGTGAAGATACGTTTAAATAATACATTGTAGTTTATTCATTGTAAATGCGGATCCAGAGTAAAAATAGTGATCAGGAATGGTATAGAAATGGAAGCCAGACAAAGAATTATTATAATATGACACTCCTCTTGGAGAAACAACTATAAATCTATCGCTTTTAGTGTACACAACAGTAAGCTTATTGAAGTCTAATCATAAACTAGCGATAGACCCAGCAATAAAACCTTGTCTCAAGCCTTCAGTGTGCCTCTGTGTAATCGATTCGAAAATGTATTTCAATAAACCTAGCATCTCGCAACTCTTCTCTGAGCTACTTTAGCGAACAGCTAACATAGGAAACCCCGAACAACACTTCTGAAGAGCAGACTTGTTACAGAAGCCCTACAGGCAGCGCCCAATTAGCAATGACCTGCTAAAAACAAAAACACATTATCTTTACCGTCTACCTCACCTGACACTGGACAAACCACACAACAAATACCAGGTTAAAAACATCCTAAAGTAACTTCTTCACAGAACAGGCGAGAGTCCGCGAGCACGCCAGAACAGGGTGCTCGATTCTGCCGCTACTCCACCCGTTTACTTCAGGGAAATGCCTCTGAGGGAAACCGAGGGCTGGTGGAGCCCACCCGTACGGCACAAGCGCGCCCGAAAGCCCGCCACAGACCCAGCCCTGCTAGAAGCCACCGGCTGTTTCACCACCAGCACGGGGGCCGCCGTCTCCGGGGCGCGGCTGCCCTCAGCCCTGAAGGGAGCGCGGCTACGGCGCGAAACCGCCTGGTCGCGGGCCGGGAGAAGGAAGGCGCTGCGCGGGAAGCGACAGCAAGGCCCGAGCAAGCACCATCACAGGGAAAGTCGGACCGGGGCCACCACCTCTCAGGGGCTGCCGCCGCCCCACTCACCAGTTCCCCGAGCCTACGATGCAGACCTTGAGGGGCGCCCCAGAGAGCGCCATGACAGCGCCACCCGCGCCCCGCCAATGGCCCCGGCGATGGGCTCCGTGAGACAACTGCCTCACGCTCCCCCCGCCTCCACCGTCAAAGACTCGCCCTCGCCTCCCTCCGCCCCCGCGGCTTGCCGGGAAGTGTAGTTCCACACCACGTCGCTCATTCTCTCACCCTTGCTGGCTCTGGGGTGGGGTCCGCGGGCCTCCATGACGGGGGTCCTCGACTAAAACTGGCAGAGCCAAAGGCGTTGTTCAGTATGTTTATTGTCACCGTTTTCTACTCAACTAACACCGTACATTTCAGTTATATATCTCTCAACAAAACTCTTTTGCTCTCTCCTAGTGTTGGAGCAGCACTGAATAGATTCAGCATGGGTCTGTGAAGTCACCAGGCCTGGAGGAACCAAGGTATCAAATAATAAAGCAGGTCTGGCCGGAGAGGGCGGGGGG
>VZTU01000198.1:28738-52317 GCA_013400835.1 Zapornia atra | reverse complement strand
GGGTGTGTGGATATTAATGAGAGAAATATGAGTGTTTTAAAATACTCCTTTCTCCTCAGCCTTCAGTCAAAATCATGTTCTCCCTCCCCCATATTTGTCCGGTGGAAAAAAATGTTGATGAGACGTTGGTTTTCTGAGATGGTTTTGAATCAACTGCGATAAACTTTTTCATCAAAGCTGTATTTCTACTGACACCTTTAGCCACATTTAAATAACCTGAAAGCATTCAAATGCAATGTTCTTGTCTCTACAAAGATTGTGCCTTTCTATCCTTATTAGAATAAACACTGCATCAAGACAATACCCTTTTAAGCTTTTCATTAGAGGGAGCAGTGGCAAACTACATTTCTTGTACCTTTTCTAAGTGGCTTGCATGGGGCCTGATGGTGCTAGCTGTTCCGAAATGCTCCTTCATTTAGAGGCTACACGAGAGAAAAAGTGGTACCAGCTCAGTTGCCTTTTTGGGTCATTGTAGCTGAAGCAGTGTGAACTGCTACGTGGTGTTTTCCTTTCTTTTTAAAAGTGGGGATTTAATTTACTACCAGTTTGCTATCAGATTAAACTAAATCAGAAGGGTGAAAAAAACCAAACCAACCCATGCATAAATTTAATCAGCTTGTACTAGCATCTCCATTTCCACTGGTAGCATTTCTTAATGTGGAAAAAACCCTCCTCTCAATATTGTCTGAGTCCTGAGACCGGGTGTTCTGCATGTGCTTTCCTTAAGCATCTGGAGACACAAGTTGCAAATATCCAGTGTAGGTTTTTGGGGGATTGGGGAAGAGGTAGTGATATAAAATTGAATAAGGACACAAGTGACTGTAGTCTAAGTATTTAATGAAATAGGGGAAGGTAAAAAGCCCATACTTAATGTAAGCACACTAGGATAATTTTGACAACGTGGACAGAAAAGATAAAAGTTGTTATTAAGCTAAATGGGAAATACAAAAAAATACAGAGAATTGATAATTTCTACAGATTTTTCTTAAAAAGCCGACAGTTCTTAAACACTCTAGAAGACTATGGTCTCTCAGCCTGCAGCATTTTATAAGGTTGTGTGGGTGCTTCTGTGTTTTACACGAGATTGTCATTGTCTTACTGGCAGCCTGCAACGTGAACTTTAGCATACATCTTCACCATGAACTGAACTGCAGTCTAGTTAAACAGTTCAAGTTTATACACATGCTGTTAACAACCAAAATGTAATGTAAACACATATTCATCTTGAAGAATCCTCAGATGCATTGCAGAACTGCGTTGCAGAGGCCTACCAACACCATTCTGCATAGAAATTTTGCCCTATGAATACAGTATTGATTAAGCTGCCTCTGAAGCGGCCAATCCTTAAAATAAAAACACCACAGAATGTTTTGGAGAAGAAAGAGCAAGAAAGAACATTTTTACTGTTAAAACAAGTGCTACCAGGTCAAACACAAAAATGTTCTTTTATGCCTTACCTGCAGACTCCCAACTGCCTGTGTTCAGGCAGTCTATCTGTACTGCTTGAAGATACTGTCGCCCCACCCCAGTGGGCTCCACTCATCTCAGCTGGAGATTTTAATCTTTTTCTCAATGTTGGCAGAAGTTATTTTTTGCATGTTAGTGCCTTGAGTTCAGAGTTTGGCATCTTACCTTAGACTGCTAATGAGGTGGGTTAGGAGCAAAGGACATCTGAAAGTAATCTCAGAGAAATCAGAATAGTAACCTCTCTTGTAAAACAGTTACACCCGCACAGTGTTGTCATGACAGTCCATGTACAATCAATGAACTGAAGTCATAGATACATGCATATTCTTCTGAACCTTGTACAACAACCAGCTAAAGGAAAGTGACAGACAGCTATGGGTTCTAATAGATCAAGCCAAACGGCTGTTGCTTGAATTATAGGTATTAAGACCCTCAGGTTCTGGGGGCTTTGGATGGAAGTGTCTGAGGCAGGAGGACATGTTCCCTTGTGCCAGCCTTGCTGTGGCAGTAGCATGAACTCCTCTGACAGGTGAAGCAAGTATCTGGGTTTATTAGACCACCACTAATTTGACAGATTTGATCTGCCAACACCCCAGAAGACTAAGTCAGTATCAACTTTATCTGATGCATGGTAGAAAGCAGATGGCTTGGTACCTATAATGCCACTACAGAGAAAAAAGAGGAAGGTTGATAAAGAAAATAAAAATACATTTTGGATGGGGGAGGAAAGTAATACATGGAGAGATCACTGTTGCTGTTTCCCAGTTTTCCCCTGTATTTAAGTGGTTTGTTGGCTCAGTGCCAACAGATAGATGCATTTTTTTCTTCAGCACTTGATTGTCTTTACACATGCTGATGAAAAGAGAGCATGGATTAAGCATCCATTAAGGAGAAGAAAAACAACACATAAGGGCAGTATAAAGCTCTGAGATTCTCTAGTTGCATGTTCTAAACTACTTATATGCAGAGTCACTGCGCTTATATCTTAATCTATTAATCTATTTTAACTGTTCTAGATATTGCTAGAATATTGCCTGTTCCTCTTTTTCTAGAAAGTTCTGTATTTGTTGTCCAAGCAGTTATCAAAACCTGACAAGCTCCTTTCAAAACTCAATACACAGAGATAATAAGATATGTTAAGTGCTAATATACAACTTCAGAGAGTCTTGTACAAAGCAGAAACAACTGGCAACTAGAAAATACAGGAGAGCTACAATAGTTTAAAATATTTAGCTTTAATAGCAAATTGCTGAAAATAATCCTGATTACATAATTGGAAAAATTCCATTGAACAGATTATTATAAACCTCATGTATTTTTAGGAGACATGTAAAAGCATTAAATAACAGTCTTCTTAGCCACCTTTGTAGCATTCTGCATAAAAGACAGGAATCTGACTTATATATAAATTAGGTAATTATTGAACTGGAACATGCTAAGGTCCTGAAAAAGATCTTGAGTCATTCTAAGTTCTGCTGATTTTGCAGGAGTTTCTTTCACATATATACTATCCTCTGAGCATGGGACTGGCAAAACTGTGTGGCTTCTTCAGTAGTATAAACTCTTTAGTGTAACTATGGTTATGGATTAGACAGCTCAGCTCAGCTGGGGCACAGCTCAGTCTCTCTGAGTGGATGATTTCAAAGGGAAGAAGACTGAGATATAATAATATTTTCATAAGACACCTCAGTTTCTAAAGCATCCTAAAGACAAACATGAGGATTAGGTTCTGCCTAAATTAAACAAACGAGATGTAACTGAATAATAGAATTTAGTGCTCTTCATGTCCCATAGTCTTTGGCTTTTTAAAGTGTATACAGAATAGGAAAGAATTAGATTTGCCTTTTAGTTGTTTAGGGGTTTTTATTCCCAACAACTGCTGGGCAGCTTTAAAGTCCCCCAAAAAGCACATTAAGGCCAAGAAACATTTTACCTTCTCTCCCCTCCCACTCAGAGTTCCTCCCTTTCAACTCCACTTCCTATTCCTCCTCATCCTTTCTTCATACAACCGGTTTCCCAACTCTTTATCTGTGCTTATTTTGTCAGGTCTCCACTCTTTTATTCAATTGTTTTATCATTTATGCCCATTCTCACTTCAGACTTCCCAGTCCTGCTCTACTTTGCCTGACTGTTCTGCACTTTAGGGGATAAAAAGTTAATGAGGAAAGGAAGATGTTTTGAGGATTAGAAGCCATTTTACTTTTCCTTGCATTGAAGCAAGCGTACTCAGTTTATTTTTAGAGAACTACCCACCTCATGCAAGGTTGACAGCATCTTCAAAATAAGTCAGTCTTCCAAATATGTCACCTCTATTTTCAAAGAAGAAATAAGGTTTGCAGCTTTGCTTGGAGATCGTGTTGCATTTTGACAGACCTTACAAGATAAATACAATTTTATTCTAGCTGGGACATCCTAGGTCAGGCAACAATTTTATAAAGCTTAATGGATAAGGAGAAATCTAGAAATGTCTTGCTTTAGCTTCATAAAGACCTATTTTCTGTGTCTTACAGATTCTTCTGGGTCTGCCCAACATGGTCTATTTCTTTCTGGTAAGCTTTTACTGATGGTAATTTGTAACTAATTATTCCATTAAACTTTTGCATTACATCATTATTAAGGTCATAGTATGATAAACCTTTAGGGTTGGTAAAAAGGCCACTCTTCCCCAGTTGCTCATTCCCCTTTCTGCACTTTCTTTCCCCACCTCATGTTGACACTCAAGTCATTTGTGCAGTCCATTCCTGTTGTCCAGAAAAGCAGATAGAAGAATTAGCAGTGTTTATTTGCTTTTCTTAGCTTAAAGTGTTTGTTGAACAGCTGGCTCAGCCTGTAGTGTAAGACATCAAATTGTTGCCCTAAATCTGAGGGCAATATACGCACAAAGCAGGGTATTTTACTACATATTTGCGCAGATAGGGGTGCCTGTCCCAAAACAGTACACTGAAGCTCCAAGCCAGTGGTTATTTGTACACTTAATATTAACATATTCATGCTTCAACTACATATATATTATCTATCATTATAGGATTGGTTAATAAGACTTCACCTCCTATGTAAATTAGTGTGCATGCCTAATTGTTCTTGAGTCAGTGGTGTAATTAGGGTGGGTGGTCCGTGAGTCAGTGGTCATTGTCTACCCCATCTGGAATTGCCTTTCCCCTAATTTCCTTCTTCTTTGGCAATCTTCATCAATCCTTCAAGGTTTGTCAGTCAGACTAACAATGTACCAGTTACACTTCTATTTTTTGACAATCACATCTTAATTAGTACATTGTTTGGATAAACATTAACTAACACAGGGGTAGGGCTATACAATGGATGTCTTCAGCAGCGGTAGCCTAGGTTTAAATTACATGCTGCATTTGACTGTGCTGTAACAAAATGTCTGACTAAGCAATTCACTATTAGATTTGTATTCTAGAATACGTAGTCTAAACATAAACCAGAGAATTATGTGGGCTGGGGGCAGTACACAAAACTGATTTGGGGAAGCATTGTTTGCCGATAATCCTTAGGCAGTAGAGAACTATTTGTGACAGAATTGCTTGTCATTTCTCTGTCCCATAAAGAAATAGCATTTAAAGACATTAATTACAAAAGAAAAAAATAAAGGCAAGCTTTGTTCTACATGTGTGGATTTTTTTCCACTTTTTTTAAAGCACAGATGGCCTCAAATCTTCCCTTACTGAACCATTCTGTCCATGCACGCAGGGAATGCTTTCTTTCTAACTTTTCCTCCACAAAGCCAACAATAACAAAGACCTTTGTCTTTGGAAGCTAAGAGAATGGTGATGATGTAAGAATGTAGAATGTTTAACAGTTTTGATAAAGCGTTCGATTTGCAAAGCCTAAATCAGTATCTCTGATTGACCCTTAGAGTTGCTAGAGACTAATTAGTGCCTCCATTCTGGTGCTTACTGCAGCTACGTCCCACTCTCATCACTGAGTTCTGCTTTACAGATAATTCTTGCTTGCATAGTTGCTCTGTCTTCCAGGCAAGTGCAGTGACCTGTCTCTTGCAAAACACTCATATGAGCTTCCCACTCCTGCGCAGTCTGAATCTGCAGAACTGTGCTCCTGTAGCTACACAGGGTTCTTATCGAGCACATGTGAAGTATGATTGAAGATTAGGAGGAATGAAGGGGGGTTTTTTACTGTTTATTTCCATGGAATTCTACTATTTTTGGGTCAAAGTTATTAGTCAAAAGAGGGTTGGATCACAGCTCAATTTTTTCCTGAAGTCTGTTGACTGCAAGGGGATTTTTTTGTTTTAAAAAAGCATCTTTAGATAAACTGCCCTGGCTAGCATCCTTGTGATGTAACCATTGTCTGCTATGAACAGAATGAATACCAGGTCTCTCTGCATGTACCACGAGCCCATGGAATGCTGCAACTGGGAAAACTCTGCTTTAACTTGGGCGGAGTGGTTTCAGGGCGGAGTGGTTTGAGCCTCTTTGTTTATGACTGTGATGCCACAGATAACTGCAGTTCTGCTGCTCATTCATTAGCATCATTGCCTTCACATTATAACATAAGAGAGTTCTGAGTGGGCTTGAAAGCTCTGAAGAAGCAATAGTCAGGATTTTCTTAGCATTGCTGTTTACTACAACTAGTGTCTTGGATTTTTAGGTACAGGGCTGTGTGTTAGCATCATGCTGACACTGGGCAACTGGTGAGGGGCACTTGACCCCAATACATTATTGCAGTGAAAGATCTGATAGTAAAGAAGTATCTGAACTTGAAGTAAAGATTATTTCTAGCTAGTCAATACGTAAAATGACTGTCTGGTGAGCTGAATTATGGACTCAGAAGTTCATGGTTGTAACTGACATTCACATAATGGGAAACACAGCTAAATAATGCCACAGTTCTCTGTTGGCAATGGAATCTGATACACTACCTGATGATCTGCAATCAGGACAGATCCCTCATAGGGCCTCTCTGCTGTGTTCCGATGACTTTTACTACACCTGGAATGAATTTCAACCTGCAGACAGCTACACTGCCATGTTGAAAAGGTTCTGGAAAAAATTCCCAGTGCTTTCACTACACATTTTTAGTAAAACAAGTTGAGAAGTTTAGGATTTCAAAAATGAGGATTGATGCTGTAAAGGCAGTTCCATCAACATAATGAATGTTGACCTAGATATATATGTCTTTGTTTCTCTCCATATATCAGATACTCAGTCTTATGCAGCCTGAAGAAAACACTCAAAGTTATTGTAGAAAGATGTATTGAGTTTTAGAAATAATTATGCCCAGCAATTTCTGCTAGATCAATGATATATTTAACTGATGCTTTCTCTGAAAGTGAGTTTGCTGGTGTTCAATAGCTTTTATTGACATAAACAATGTGAAATTGTATGCAGTTCCATAATTGATTTTTTTTGTTGCATTCAAATTTGCTTATACGTCATTGTCATTTTTTGGAACAAATTAGTGAACAGTCTTGTCTATCAAGAGAAACAGAACTGAGAACCATGGAACAGGTTTTTCATAATGTAAATATTGTGAAACAATAAACAGTACCAATTCCCTGTGAAACAGTCAATGTAAAGTACTAAAATCAGAAAGTAGCTGTGAGTTCATTTTGAGTGACAGGAGAGCCTTGGTTTGTATGGGTGCGTGAACATTCCACGTAGCAAGGAGAGTAAGATTAACCTTAGCACTGCAAAGGCATAACTGTTTGCTTAGTTATGTGGAGGCACCTGCATTGATCCTGCATTGCTGAGTACAGAAGTCAGACTAGCAAAAGGACAGTGCACAGAAAGGCAATTTGTCTGACTTCACTCGTTTGAGCAGCCGCAGAGCTAGTTTGTTTGAGTAAAGTTATGCAGGATTAAGGACTAGGGCCACAAGAAGTAACAATTAATACGTGACTTGCTCGTACAGGGAAGCTATGTACAAAGGGCAGATTATTCCAGATTACGAAACTATTTAAGAGTAGAATCACAGAATCACAGTCACAGAATCGTAGGGGTTGGAAGGGGCCTTGAGAGATCATCGGGGCCAACCTCCCTGCCAAAGCAGGCTCCCTAGCTCATATTGCACAGACAGGCGTCAATACGAGTCTTGAATATCTCCAGAGAAGGAGACTCCACCACCCCCCTGGGCAGCCTGTCCCAGGGCTCTGTCACCCTCACTGGGAAAAAGTTCTTCCCCATGTTGGTGCGGAACTTCCTGTGCTCCAGTTTACAGCCATTGCCCCTAGTCCTGTCCCCACAGACCACTGAAAAGGGGCTGGCCAATTCCCCCTGCATCCCATGCCTAAGATATTTATAAACACTGATTAGGTCCCCCCTAAGTCTTCTCTTCTCCAGACTGAACAGTCCCACGTTGAAAAGGTGTTCTTATTCCCTTATTGTAGAATTGGACCAAATCACTCTGTTATTATGTGAGATCATATTTAAAATAAATCAATCTCTAGAACATATTAAATATTAAAATACTCCCTACGTGCCAAGCAAAACTAATATGGTATTTAGTAAAAAGCAGCTTATTAACTTTTCATGGAAAATGTAATACATATAACAACTATGCCAGCCAATGTTTCATTAGCCACAAAATACATAATAGACATGGAAACCCTGCCTTAAGAGATTCTTGACAGACTTAAGAGAATCACCTTATCCCACAACTCCCTCTGAGCAGTCAGGCTGGCTACTTAGTTAAATCTCAGGTGAGAGTCTCAAAATGGGCCATTCTTCATAGCAGGAATTTTGGGAGCCTTTGAGCTCAGTAGCAAGCCAAACTGTCTCTTGCTGTAGACCAGATTGTGGGGGTAGCAGTTGTGTAAAGCCATATAACCTGCAGGAGTTCTACTATGTGGGACTCACAGGGTGCCAATGACTTAGGAAAAAGAAGTATAGGCTACAAGAAAAAGAAAGCCAAATTGTACTTGGGTAGTTATGCTGGGATAGTCGTGTAATCTCTTGGCTCCACTGTCTTCACCCCTTCTATCTGCACTGTAGAGATCGTAATTCACTGTATGCTGACTTTGTGCTGTTGTAGCTTGTGCACTGTAGAGAACTCTCCAGTTTTGCAACATACAGAGACACACCTTGCTGCTTTGGGTCTGCCTGGAGCATGTAAACTGTTTGCTTTTTTAAGTGGCCACCACGTGCAGTGCAGGAGGGATAGCTTGTATCTCCGCATCTGACTGCACAGCATCTGATGGCTTCCTGAGTTCATCTTTTTCTAGATAGTAGGTCATAATGAGTGATCCTGTAACAGTTTTAAAATACTTATTCTCAGATATCAGATTATTATCTAAGTTTTAGAGCATTGCAACAGGAGGGTGTAGTGAGATCTTTTCAATAAACTCCACTTCCTACGATTCTCTTCCACTCACAGTGCTTAGTATATCTTCAGGATGGAGGGCAAGTCCAGCACTGCAGCCTAATCACCTCTCTGTGATGGCGGTAGGACAGCTTTGCTACTGCTTCTGATTGCCTTTAATGAGATGCAGTCTTATTTGTCACCAGCAGTGAGCTGGGTTTGGGGGTTTTTTTTGCCTTTACCACTTGCATTTGTGCTGTTCCATTGCTGTGCATCAGAAAACAATGGAAGACGTGCGGTCCTGATGCGTGCAGAGCCTCTCTGCATCGAGTGTGACAATCTCAGTAACCTTCCTGTACAGTATGTGCAGTTTAATGGTATCAGCAGCATCCAAACACTGCTAGCAGCATACCAAGCTGGCATGGAATATCCCTGGTGGAAGTGATCTGCTGCAGTTAGTTTGTTACTCAAGGACGTAGAGCTTTATTTATCTTATCTGCAGAGGATAAAAACTCCCATGAGGGTGTTCCAACTTTGTTTTGTTATTTTGTGGTAGAGTCTATGCATATTAACATCCCAAGTATCAACATCTACAACAAATTTAGCATCCAGAGTAACTGTGACTGATTTCAATGGTTTTTTTTTTTAGTTGGAAATCATACACTTGCTATAAATTGTGAAAGGCCAGGGGGTTCTGAAACAGCTTTCAAAGGTGGCAGCTGGCCAGCTTTAGTGCCAGTCTGATAGGGTCTGAGTATATAAACCAAAGCCTTTCAGTGTGTTTAACATCATTTGATTAAAAGAAAAAAACAATGCCCAAAAGTGTGTCCTGATTTGCAAATACAATTTTTTTTTTTTAAATTTTAGTGCCTGTTAACACTTGTGTTAGCAGATGCAACAAAATGTATTAGAAGAAAAGACTCTGGAATGCAACTTTGTAGCAAGAACACATCATTAATCAGCAGAGAATGGTTTTCACTGGAGATTAATTTAGTGTACTGCGAAGGAGGAAGCTCCTTTGGCACTAGAGGGAGTTGCTGTTTCTTGACAATAAATCCTATCCCATGCAGCTGAAGTTCAAACATATGGGGACTTTATAGAGTTTGTATGTAAACTGACTGAGCAAAAGACCAAGATGGAGACAAAGGATGCACTAGACTGCACGTTTCTGAACAAGATGTGGCACAAAATTAAGCTTGCAGACAGTTAACATGTCAGTTCTTTAAATTATTAAAGTATTTGAATTAAACTCCCACTTTGGACCTAACTGGAGTCTCTACCCTTTATTTTTTAGAAAGACTAGGATGGTCTTCATAAAAAACCTAAAAATCTGTAGTTCATTTGTTTTAGCAGCTGGCTTAGGTCCCCACTCAACAAAGGCGTTTCCAAAAGAGCTCTGAGTTCCGAATTCCTGAGTGATGCCTCAGTTGGTTATTGGGTGTGGAGAAGCAACAGGAAAAAAAAAATCCCTGCAAGTTTTTAGAAAAATAATGATGGACTATGGTGATGTTATCCGTTTTCTTTAGTTTTGGATAGAAAAACTTCACTGTTTGTAATGTGTATTAATGTGGTATTCAGACCCAAAATTCCGTTCTAGAGCCTGAAGGATTCATCCCCAAAGCTCATGCAACTTGGTAGCTGTGGATAGGGTTGTGCAGGCATAAATGGTGGAAATGTAAGATGTAATCATTTTGATTAAGAAACAGGGTGAAGAAGAGTTAACTTTTGGTCACCACTGATAGGAATAAAACCCAGTGAATATCAGTTGATATGTATCAGTAGATGTCTCTAGATATCAGTAGATATTAGCAGATATCTCTCAGTAGAAGAGTTTTAATTTTGAATACGCGCAAGGGATAAATCAATTTTTGTGTGTCAACACAATTTTATTGTGAGTCAACACATACCACAAGCTACTGTCTCAAAAAAACCAGAGCTGTCTTTTTTTATAGAGGAGAGGCTCTAGCACTGTTTGACAGTCTAACTGGTATTCGTTTGGTTAAAGAGGAATTCTTTACAGCTATTCGTGTGAAGTGACTGTCCTTCCTATAGTTATCCCTATCTCTGCAAACTTGTCTCCTCTGCTCAGATATTCTAGTTTATATTTAATATGTATGAATGGATACCAGGAAGGTGTAAAAACATTTGGATTGAAGAATAAATTAATACAGTAGATAATGAAGCTTCTTTTAATTTGTATTTATGTTCTCATCTGCTATAAAATGTGATGAATCTTTTAGAAGAAATAATATAAATTCTCTTGGAGATTCAGATCTTCGAATTTCCTGCTAGTAGAGATGATGCATTGTCTTTCTTTGTGCACCCATACACTCTATTGCACGAGTAATTAATCTGCTGTAATAACAGTGAACTTAGTAATGTAGTTTATGGCTTAGCTTTCAAGTTTGCAAGAGCATTTATTGGAAAGATTTTAATTGTTTAGTGTGTTAGCCTTGGAGGCACTAAAATGTGCATAACGCATGCATGCTTTCACCATGCAAAATTCATCATCAGTAATGCAATCAGAAGTCTTCTGAAGTGTGTGAGCTGTCCAAATTACACTGAAATGGAAAATTGACTTTGTAGTCATTAATTACCACATTAACTGGGCACTTTCTCGCACCTTTAAGCCTTGGAGATTTTATTAGAATATTGGATTAAATAAAAATATGATTTAGCCTTCTCTCAAAGGGAAAAGTGAAATATATAAGCTTTTCAGGATAGGCTATTGCAGCTGTACCTGGTAACCTTTGAGAATGCATTCAGAGAAGAAAAATCCTTGGCGTCACCATGTTCCCTGAGTGTTCCTTCCCTTCAAGGAAATGGAACATGTTCCCTTTTAAAATATTTTTTAATTTCTTTGAGATCCAAGCCTAAGTGGAATCTTTTTTCTATGATGTTTAAATGCATTTGCTCTTTTGGTTCTTCTGTTTCCTCTGTGATTCCCAAAATAACGCCTCAGGTTCTCTTCTCATGCTATGTTAGGCCAAGGGGAAATTTCCTGCTTTCCTGGAGGAATGGAATGTGAAGTGCTTGAACTTCTCCAGCTCTTCTCTGTACTCTGTGGGGACTTCTATAGTCTCTAGGAAGATGTCATCATAATAACCTGAATTATTTGGCTTTCCCTTTGGCTTTGACTGTGGGCTCCTCTGTGAGACCAAGGACATTAGTTGCTTTTAAGCAAAACTTGGGGCTTTCTTCCCTTTGACACTGTTGTAATTTATAGAACGATAGCCTAATTAACATATCTTGTCTGTGAAAAAACTAACCTCTCTGAGATCTGGGTCCTTATCTATTGCTTATCTTCTAAGTGTCATTTTATTAGAAACTCTGAAGTTCTGGCAATACATTAGTTTTAAGCTGGACTTTGGTGCACAAAGCAATACATTCCCAATTTGCTTTCTAGCTGACAGTCCATTCATCTCCTTATATGACTCCTGTGAGGAATTACTCAGACTTAATGGGGCCCTCATCATCATCAGCTGTCAGTGTGCACTGGTGGCTAAGAAGGCCAATGGGATCCTGGGATGCATCAGGAAGAGTGTGTCCAGCAGGTCAAGGGAGGAGAGTCCAGAGAAAGGCTACGAAGATGATTAAGGGCCTGGAACATCTCCCCTATGAGGACAGGCTGAGTGAGCTGGGACTGTTTAGTCTGGAGAAGAGAAGACTTAGGGGGGACCTAATTAGTGTTTATAAATATCTTAGACATGGAATGCAGGGGGAATTGGCCAGCCCCTTTTCAGTGGTCTGTGGGGACAGGACTAGGGACAATGGCTGCAAATTGGAGCACAGGAAGTTCCGCACCAACATGGGGAAGAACTTTTTCCCAGTGAGGGTGACAGAGCCCTGGGACAGGCTGCCCAGGGAGGTGGTGGAGTCTCCTTCTCTGGAGATATTCAAGTCTCGTCTGGACGCCTGTCTGTGCAATATGAGCTGGGGAGCTGCTTTGGCAGGGGGGTTGGACCCGATGATCTCTCGAGGTCCCTTCCAACCCCTACAGTTCTGTGATTCTTTGATTCTTTTTAATGTTGTGCACTCTGTTGATGTACCCTTGCAAAATGACAAATAAATATATTAGATTTTTTGCTTCTCTTTATACATATGCTTCGTGCCATGTTTTCCTAGATTGTGCTGGCTATCACAGAATGTATGGTTTCTCATGTAATTTTGTTTGACTTTGATTTTGAGCTTTGTATGCATATTCCTTGTTACCATGTGGACGTGAGATTCATACCTTTTCAGTGGCATTTTGAATATTCAGTCATGTCTGCTGAATTAGACTGCCATCCCTCTGCTAGGAGCCTTGTTCAGGATTGAGTAGATTGTGAGCTAACTCTAAATACTGTGCCCAGATTTAATTCTAGATCTGCCAATCTTTTTGTGCTTTCTGAAGCTTTTTAGTTGTTTCTTAGTTTTGAATATTCTTTTCCTTCATGAGAAAACAAATTTGATTCTTCAGTTTTCATTCAGCCACAGATACTTCTAATGTAAGCTAGTACCCTTGATGAAAAAAACCATGGTTTTGTGTTTCATTTTATGCCTCAGCTATTGCATCTCTTACACTCCTATGCTGCAGTTTCTTTGCATCCTTTGACCTATATTAATAGGAGATGCCTAAACATATCAGGTGTTTCAGCACCAGCCACCATAAAAAGTTGACTTTCTCAACATCATTTTTTCTTTTAGTGATAACATATTGCTTTTATATCCATAGTACAGCAGTGTCTGAACTTCCTTCCATTGTATTTCTAGAGAGTTAGAGCTGGGATCGAGCCTTTAGGATATGTATTTTAACTTTATTTCTGATGTTATGTGACATTAAGTAGACTCTGGGACACAGGATGAGTAACAGAGATCAACTGCATTAAGTGCTTTGATTCCTGTTGGGCTTGAATTTCTTGATCTTTTCTATTATATACCATAAATTTCTCAGAGGCTCAGCTCTTCACAAAGGGTGCCACTAACAGTACAGAGACTATAGAGGAAGTTCAGAAGCCAGTGAAACAGGAAGGTACATGCATCCTGGTCAGTCCTTCCACGTGTACATTCCTGGGTAGCTAAGAGGAACACTAGTGAGAAGAAAATAACTTTCATCTCCAAGGAGGAAACACCAATTGCATTGTGCTACAGACTGTAAATGAAAAATGTACTACCTTGGTTCTATGTTACAAATGAATATTCATCCTTCTTCTGCAAACTGATACTATATATTGCTTGCTGTGTATTTCCACCTGCCCAGCCCATGTTGAAACAAACTGCTCTTGGCCAAAGAAAAAGAAGTTGGTAACTTTAGCTCTCTTTACTGGAACTAAAATGGAGAATTTTTCTGACAAAGAGGATGATGCAAGAGTATTTTTCTACCTTTCCCTCACTTCTATTTTTTTCTTTTAGCAAAACTCAAGACTGAGGAATTGCACAATATTTAAACAACCTCAAAGAATTTCCACTTTTGAGAACAGTGCTAATTTTACACTAGGGAAATGTTAGGAAAAAACAAAGTAAAAAAAAATTGCTTTGTGTATTTCTTCCCATATTTATTAATTAATAAGGCCATTAGTACCTTTGAACACATAAAGACAGTTCCTATCCTCTGTCAAAAAAACTACTTGAATGTGTCAGAAGTGTTATGCATAAACTTTGTGTAGATAGCTGTAGTATATTCCCCCAAAACTACTAAACTAAAGCAATCTTAAAACCTATGGCATTGGGGCATTGATTTACTTTCATGTAGAAGAGAGAGCTTGCTTTTTTTTGCCTTTAAACCTTTCTTTTCTTGTGCAGTGGCTTGGGTTGGCTTGCTTAGATACGCTTCCCTTTACAGTATTTCCCTAAGATTCAAATTACACTGAAGCATTTGGTTATCTCCGTGGTTAATGACCTCTGACTTACTTCTGGTGCACTGCATCATCAAACACCAGTTTTCCTTCTGAAGCTCTACAAGGGTGAGAAAATCCTGTGGTTATGTCAAGAGACTTGTCTTTTATTTCTCCCTGCGCTATAGACTTCCTGGCAGTTAACTGCCAGGATTTTGACACGTGCGGTTTATGTGCAGCCTCTGAAGGGAGCATCTAACCTAGCCTTTTTTGGCAAACTCCCCATTACACTCTTAGGCTGACACTGGAGTAGCTCCACCTCCACTGGGAATTCTAAAGTAGACCCGTGGCTTGTGTTGCTATCAAAGTGTTGTCTAAACTTGGTTAGAACAGATCCCGCTGGCAAAATAAGGCGCTAGCAACTGCCAAAGACCTTGCTAGTCCTCTGAATGTGGTGTGACAAGTCCTCATTCCTTTTAGCAAAGACAAATCTCTTTCAAACTGACTGATTCTTGTCTTTGTGTCTGCCTGTAAGCACCATTTTCCTGTGTCAGCAATAAAATTCTATGCCCTTCTCTACTAAAAACTATATGAATTTGATTTCTGAAATGAAGGAACTTGGGATCAGATTACAGTAGTATATGGGCTGTTTTTCCATAGTAAGACCCCATTCCAGTTTATGAAACACATGCTGGGTATGAGTTTATTTATATCTTTTAGATGATTAATCTGTCCAAGCAGACTTTAAAAAAAAAAAAGAAGAAAAAAGGGAGGTGCATGATGTTTTTAAGACCTTTCCTGTTTCATACTATATTTATACTAAAACCTCAGATCCTTTCTATTTGTTTTTATTAGGTGTTTTGGAAATTATGTGGAGAATTTACAGAATATTTAAATCTGGCATCAGATTAAGTGAAGCCTAGTTTGTTTGGGGAAAATTCTTATTGAGACCCTTTGAAGCTTTCTTACATTGTTTATTTTATTTCTGATGACAGTTTCAAATATTTGTGAGAGGATTTTGTGTAGAGATCATATTCCTGTCTTGTCAGTTAGGGGTTGACTTCTCCTGATCAGGATTTCAAGGTCCCCTAGAACTGGTCCCTATTTTTCCCCAGGAGCACAGTAAGATTGGACATCCCTTACGCATTTCATGCAAATAGGATGTCAGAAGAATTAAAATAAATTTCTCTCCTCTGGATCTTACAATGAAGGAAGAAAATTAGTTTTGTGTGCAAACCCCTGGATTCTTGCTTTTATTATAATTTCCGGTTGTTACTGTCTGGAATCTGGTTTATAAACTTCTATAACTTTAAGCTATCTTATATTCTGAAAGCAGAGCCCATTTTTTAGGCTGTAACACAGAGTATCACCATAGTAGGGGGTAGGTTATGACTGATTGAAGCTGGCAGAGCTCAGAGTTCAGACTGTCTGGATTTGTGAAACTGCAGCTAAGGAGTACCTGTTCCAGGCATCCTCTGTGGAAAAGACCAAGGTCAGGAAAAGTTAAAATGAAAACCTGAACTTGTAGTTTGCTTATTCTAAAAAGTTAACATTTGTTTCTGCCTTTGAAATCACGGCAAATACTCTCATATCAAGCCATGTATGAATCCACATTCAGTTTTGCATAATAGTCTCTCAAAAGTCAAAGAACAAAGCTGTCAAAGCTGAGTTTTAGAAACCAGACAGAATCATAATTCAGCTCGTTACGTATTTGAGGTTATCTCCACTGGACATTCCTGTCAAGGCCGAGTGTGATGTGAGAGAGCAAGCATTACAAGCAAATTCACTGGAGAAGAGGGAGGAAAAAAAATATGGCTGTCTTTTTCTGTCCAGCAACCAGAAGAGGATTAGATAAATGACCTTGTCAGGCCTTTGGAAACCTCAGTTTCTATTGTTCTTCAGAATCAGTGAAGATAACAATGAATTCTGTGCTGTGGGGTCCTGCTGAACATAGTGTTGCCTTACCTGTTATATCAGCATTAAACCTGCAGACCACAAAAGAATTAGTCCAGCATTTGCATGAGTTAAGCAATAAGCAGCATAGTCCTTTTTAAGGTTGCTTTTTTTTAAAGTAATCTTGTTTATTAGAATATGTAAGAAATTTTTGTTTCATGTATTTTTCAGAAGCTATCATAATTTGGCTGATAACAGATTTGTTGGTGAAACAAAATGCCATCCCTAGCTTGGATTAATTGCACAGATCACACATTCTAGAGTGAAAGTATCTCCCCCAAGCCTGTAAACCCCCGAACTGTAAAAAGCACCAAGTTTTCCTGCCTTTTAAATACTTATTGACTGGTTTTATTGGTGAGAGCTAGAATTTAGAACTGAATGGCAAAATGTATTTCATGTTTATTGAATTTACAAGAAATTAATTTTGAAAGTAAAAGCCAGTTAAAATCTAGGTATCGTGATTTGCTCTAAGATTCTTGCATTTGATGTTAACAGTGCTCATAAAATCTAGGGAATCTCTATAAACCAGCTTCTAAAACATTGTCATGAAAACCAGAGTGAGCTGTTTCAATATGAGGTTCAGCAGTTTCAGAAAGTGTTCCAAACATACTCTGGCTTTTGTCATGTCTGTATGTTTCAATCACACATACTGAAATGCTTACCAGTATTTTTCATGCAGATTTGTAGGCAAAAAAGGAGTCAGTCATGTTGCACTATACACTTGTATTTGTTTCAGTTAGGTTTCTGTAGATGAAAATACTTGCAGAATGGAGTTTGAAATTGGTGAACTAAAGCACTTCCTGCGTAAGTAGTTGTTAGAAAGTTTTATGAACTGAAGTTTTGTCCCTTTCTCAGTGCCAAAAAATTGTAAATGTTTATTGTTTTGGTTTTGATTTCTAGCACGTAGCTCTGTTAGGTTTTTGGGTTTTTTTAAACTGTCATCCCATTGTGTGGTGGATTCTAACACTACCTAAATAGTGTTTTCAAAGATGATGTGAGAAAAATATAGCATTGCTGTGGATGAATAAGGGGATTAGAGACCGGTCCAATTTGAATGAGACTGGTTCTTAAGCTATAAAATACTGACTGCATGCTATTATCAAACAACTATACAAATTGCTGTTGGTGGAGTGTGAGATCAGAGCCCAAGTGGCATAAGACAGCATTATATTATCAATAAATGTCCACTCTGCAGGATAAGTGCTCTACAGCGATACGGAACAATTTACAGATGTAAATACGGGTTTGCAAATTAGGCATAAGATTACAGGTACAAAGATGTTTCATTTAGAAAGTGGATGGACACTAAGCTGTGTGTTTTCACAGTGATATACAGCCTCATCCCTTATGAATAATAAATGTTAACATCTGACAGATTCCACTGGAACCGTTCAGCTCTCCGAAAAAGGGGGAATAAAAGACATTCTGAGCACTGGTGTGAGGTATGATAGAAGAAAGCAGCACTGAGTAAACTCAGCCTGGTCTTGAATCTGAATTGACCCTTAGAGGGCTAGCGTGCTTTTAAAATCTCTAAATGTTCAACTATAGAGCTAAAAAACCCCCCAGTGAGTAAAAATACTTGCATGCTGTTAAGATTCAGTATATTGACATTCATCTGCAATTCCATATCAAACCAAAAAGGATTTCCATTATTTGGAATGTTATGCTAAATAATCTCAGTGTTTTCTTCTGGCCTCAGTGTATGAATTGGTCTATTTGAAAGAGCTCTATTTGTGACTACCTGTAACAACAGTTCAAACATCAGCTGGCACAGAATAAGGCTGTTCCCCCTAGCTAAAATACAGAATATATAGTGTCAGTGATATGTATGCTTACTTAGTCTCTTACGCTCAGTTTCTTTATGCACTGGGTTCCTGTTCGTTTTCAGTTGCAGTTCAAAGGGTTGATTCTAGCTGTACAGAAAATACCTTTTGTTATGGTTGTTGTACACATCACTTCCTCATGTACATTTAATGACATCCAATGAAAATATATATAATATCCATAACATAAACAAGCATTTATCTCCAGCTAACCATTCCAAAGTTTGTATTCTAGAGGCTTAGACATTTTCATCAAGTTTTGTTTCATCTGGTCTGACCTACAAATCACAGAGCAGCCTGTTGTGGCTGAGTAAACAAGCTATGAGAGTGTAGCTCTGGTAGCACAAACCTCAGTCCAAATGAATTTGCAGTGGCTCATGGTAGAATAAATTCCCCTGCACACAAGTGTCTGCTTCTTGGGCTTGATTGTTTCTGGCAGTAAAGGTAGCTTGGGTACTTCTGCCTTATGCCATGCCTCTCCTGAATGTTTTCCCTGTCACCAGCCTTAAGGTAAGTGAGGTTTAGGAGGATGGTTGTGCTGGTGGATGAGAAACCTGGATGAGACGCTGCTGAGAACAGGATGAAGTATGGCAAAGAGGCACGTTTAGCATACGTCGCAGGCTTACAGGCACCAGGGAGGCAAGATAAGATGCATACTGATTCAGCAAAGCTGATGCTAAAGTTGGCAGACTGCAAAGTTAATGGTAGCTTCTCTGTGTTCTTGAAATCCTCAGATCAGAAGTGTTTTGCTCATGGATGACATGCTGGTTAAACCTAAGTGAGACCATTATATAAGGTAGAACACAGTGTGGCAATTCTTGTACTGTGTTACGAAAAACTCCAGGTAAGAGTGGTGACAGCTTCTTTTAGACCTTCAAGTCCAAGAATCTATGGAAATGGATCTGAGGAATGACCAGGGGATATGCTGTTGCTAGGTGCTGTTCCACCTGCTGCATTTACTCCCCGGCAGTTGCTGTAGACAGTTGGGGAAGCATTACTGAGTGCAGGCTTGGTTCGGGTGTGACTCTGACATGAACAGCTTTAGGGATCATCTCTGAGTCATTCCATCTCTGCCCTCTATAGACAGTGGTGATAGAGGTGCACAGTGATACGGTTTTGCCCTGAGGATTACCTGAAATTTAGCAACAGATGGCTTTAGTCCCAAAGCTCATGTGAAATGAAGCAGTGTCTCAAGTGGACTCTGTAAAGCAAGAAGGATGAAAAGGTAAAACTGAGCAAGCCTTGGGGCATTTTGATGGTATAGGTTCAATGCTTGAATGTGGACTGGGCAGAAATAGTTACTGTAGACCATATAGTTAAATTCCTCCATATGATTACTATGGTAAGAAGTTCTGTGGAAGTCTGGTGGGGGGGGGAGGAGGTGGAAAAAAATACTGCAAAGCAATTCTAGAAAACTGTTTGCTAAGGGAGCATTAAAAAGGTACAGAAACCTAAACCAAGACAACCGGGAAACAAATTGGCAGATAGATTATGAGCTGACCTTGTTCTGGAAGGTAAAACTGTAGCTTAGCAAAGGATGGAGAATCGGGTCTGTTTCATGATAAGGGCAAACAGTACTGAATTTGTTTAATTACCCAATGTTTTGCTTTCTAAAGGTGGGGATAAATAATGAGATATTTTGATTCTTTTGGGTACTTAATGAAAGTGGCAACATTTTGGTTTGGTCAGAGAGTGAATGTAACATTCTAAAGGAGGACTGTAACATAGCAGCTGTGTTACCTTGGAAACAGTGAGAACCTTCATTAGGCAGGTTGCTGTTAATAAATAGCTAATTAAGAATACTTGTAACAAAGCATACATCTCACAGTATTGCATCAGACTAAGTCAGGATGCACTACCCTGAAGTCTAGCTCTATTGGGACAGACCATTAGCTAGATAAAAAAAATACAGGTTCAGTCATTTTGAAGAACATTAAAAACTTAAAATAGATGAAGTTAGGGGCTCAGTGATATCAAGATTGCCATGAAAGATTGTCCATCTCTCTTAGATTACAACAGTACGTACATACTGGGAAAGGAAAAGGGATGAGAAGAATTACATATTCTTTTGCTTAAATACAATCCAAAAGCTGTGAAGAGCGCCAGTGTTTACTCAGAAGGACCTTGGTTAACCAAGGGGAAGGAATCCTTAGTATATTAAAAGCTGCACTATAGGTTATATCAAAGGTCTGTCTAGCCCAGTAAATTATTCCTTCCACTGGTAGGTGCTTAGAGGAAGGCTCAAGAACAGGGCAGGGATTCTTCATCAACAAAATAAACAGTCTTCAAGCAGTTTGATGTTTAGGGCCTTTCTGAACTTCAAATATGTCCAAAACACTGGTCAACCTTCTTTAAAGGTTCTTCAAAAACAAATTGCTTTTTAAATCTTTCTTGATTTGCATCCAAACCCATCTTGTAACAATGAGTTTTACAAGTAAAAATCATGTGAAAAAATATTTTCTTGTGCTTGTTTTAAACCAGCTGCCCCATGGTTCTTGTTTCATGGGAAACAGTGAAGAATCGTTCCTATTAACCTAAATACTGTTTCGTACACTTGTCTCTTTTCTACCTGAAAAACCCTATTCAGTTAGTGCTCTCCTGATTAAAAAAAAAAAGGCTTAATACCTTTTTTCTTGTCCTTTTTGAAGGAATATTATAAATGCAGAGTATACAGTCACTGGCTGTACTATAGATTTATATAGCAGCCTGCTGTTATTTCTGTTTTCCTAATGAGCTCATCACAGCTGTTCGCTTGATTACCCTTGAACACTGAGATGGGGTTTTTCAGAGGACTATTTAAAATGACTCAAAGATCTCTTTCCTGAGAGGCTATAGCAAATTTATAGATCATTATGCATGCATAGTAAAAGCTATTTTCTCCCCACGTGCTTTATTTTGGTTTTTTTTTTAAAGCATAATTTCAGTTGCCATTTTATCAGTGATTTAGTCACTACTGTGAGATTTTTTGCACTTGATTCTAGTGAATGAAGGGAATGAAGGGATTCTGATTTAAGAAGATACTGAGACATAGATGCCAAATCAGAGTAGTGGTTTCCCTTTATTTGAAAAGTAGCCGTTTGTTCCTGTGTTTTGTTAACTAGTTTATGATCTGGTAAGAGGGCTTTCTATGCTATCACATCACAGTAATGCTTCTAGCAACAATGAAGAATGTTCTGGGATTTTGTGAAATTCTCCTGGGAAAATAATAATATACTTACAGCCTGTTGTCCCTTCCGTTTCAAAAACTCCCTGATGAGCACAGCACTGTCACTCGAGTTTTATAGTACAGAAAAATATGGAGAGGCTTCTCTATACGTGTATAAGGAGGTTTCTTTCCTGAGACATTTCTCTTCTAATAAATTCTGTGGAAGGCAGAAAAAATATATTAATTCTTTATAATGTAGAACATATGTAGGTAATTTGTTGCAGTGGCTGATGAGATGACACTTCATTAAAGCATTTTATTCCACTGTTCTGGGCTGTCGTAATAAATGATTATGTGGAGAAATGCAGGGGTTTCATGCTCATCTCCAGCAGGCAGGGTCTGAGCTTCCTGAAGGAGCATGCCCTCCTTGTTCATGTCAACATCTTCCAAAAACTGTGGTCATCAGAAGTAGTGGGGTGGAGCCTAAGACTGAGGATTTTCTGATTGCAGTCATGGAGATTCTTTCCATGGTAAACAATGATTGAGGAACTGTACATGAGCATCTGAAGTAGTAGCTCTGCATTGAAAAATTACTTACTCTAAAATATTTTGTTTCAGAAAATAGCTAAGTTCACAGTCTTTATCCATACTGCAAGAGATGTACATTCCATGTTCCGTCAATGAAATACTAAATTAGAATTTGGTATTTAGCTACAACATGAGAAGTTTAACTGCCCAAAATTTAGCATAAGGTTGTCCAACATTTCTGCCACCCAATCACAACACATATGGTATGATTTTCCAGAGAGAAAACTGGGAAAATCTAAGTTAGGAGCTCTCCTCTCTACTCTAATTTATATGGGGAATGGAGGCCTCTAGCTGTTTGTGGATTTAGAAGGTTTGAGTATCTACTGAGGTCCACAGCATGGAAGGCACGTGGTATTTGGTACAGTCCAAAAATATCTGGTACGCAGGAGTGAAAAACTTTCCACAGGGTCAAAGCACAGGAGCTAGGCTCAGTTTCTATTTTGTCATGGTCTGTCTGAGCTCCTCTATATTTCAGGTCCCTGGTTACAAAGTGATAAGAGTAACTATCTCTTTGGTACGCTGCAAAGATTCATACTGTAAGAGAAGCAAGGCACTTGGCTACAGCAGCAAGGTTGGCCATGGAGTTGCGGAGTTGCTTTAAGGAAATGTAGCCACATAGCTTTGTACCAAAGTGACTGTACAAGGACCTGCTTAGCTTTTTACAGTGATTTTGAGGTTAGATCCTCTGTTTTGAGGAGGTGTGTCTTAACCTGCAACGGCATTTTTTGCAAAGTCTGGATCAATGATACGACTGATGTGGTATGTTGACACTCAGTATGTGCAGCAGTATGTGGTGTGTGTTGGACACGCCTGTTGTGTTCCTGACAGCTGGGCACATCACCTGTATCTTGTTTTTTTGCTCTGTGTGTGGGCACTGCTCTGTGCTGGTGGTGTTACTATACCATGGACAGTTGTCTCCTTGGTGTCACGCTCAGTGGCAATGAGCAGTGATGTGCATCAGCCTGTACCAAGAAATCCCTGCTCCTGTTCTATGCTTTGCGCTCTGCGGGCCTCAGCTTTCCTGAGCGTCACTCACACGCTTCGTGGCCTGGGCATCCCCCACTCTGGTGGTGTGTCTATGTGCACACCCAGCACAGAGCCACTGCTTTCCTTGCTCCTCGCATGCATGCGTGTGAGGCCTGCCACGGGTGGAGACGGTGTTCGCCTGGTGCTGCGCGGTGGGGCCTCCACTCTCCCTGCCACACACAAAAGGGCCTCGCAACGCGTACGCGGGGCCGCTCCCAGTGTCGCCAGCCCGTGTGCGTACGGGTCCGCACGTCCGCCCCGCACCCAGTGCGCCGGGCACTCTTTCTTTTAGGGTCACCTCTCCGTGTCACATGGCGTACCGGTGCGTGTCACTGCTCGGGGCGCATGGGCACTCCCGCGTGTCATCGCAGCACCATGCAGTCTGTGTGTATGTCATGCCTTTCCCCCTTCGCTCTGTGTCTCCGTGTCCATGGCCGTGGCACCCGCCCGCGAGAAGGGGCCTGCGCGGCTCCCGCGGCCCGCGGC
>VZTU01000198.1:326-28414 GCA_013400835.1 Zapornia atra | reverse complement strand
CGGCCAGCCCGGGGGGCGCGCAGGCGCCCGGTGGCGGCGGCAGGCGGCGGGAGCCGGTGCTGGAAGGGACGCTCAGCAAATACACCAACCTCCTGCAGGGCTGGCAGAGCAGGTAAACCGCCCTCGGCGGGCGCGCTTCTCACGCCCAGCCGCCCCCAAGATGGTGTCCGGGCAGCTGGCGCCACCGCCCCGACCCGACCCCTCCCCGGCCGCCGCGGGCAGGTAGGCCGGGCTGTGCCACCAGCCCTGCCTGAGGCCAGGCTCCTTTCCCCTCCGTACCCCTTTTCCTCATTTTGTTTCCTCATACTTGTTTGTTCTCCTAACCGAAGGACTAGTTGGGCATGAAGACGGAGGGGGTTAGGGCGGACTGCTGTTGGGTCGACGGGCGCAGGGCAACGCGGTGGGAGCGGTGACCCCAGCGCTGCCGCCCGCAGGTGCAGGCGGGGGCAGGGGAGGAATAACGCCACACATGCCGGTCTCCCGGCAGTGTTCCGTTTTTAAGGTCCTTTTCTATCTCGTTAGCTTCCTCCTTCTGTGAAGTTATCTTGGATAACTAAAGAATGGAAAACTGCCTGAGAGCCTCCCAGAATAAATAGGAGAAATGCCTTGCTTGTGATTATTGCTGTTAATTTTTTGCTCCGGGGTGGGACAGCGGAAACAGTTACCTGTGTGTTTAATAAGATCCCTTCTTGTTGCTATGTTCTTCCTGTCTGGCAAGTCTTAATTTAGGTTGATACAGTGACAGGCCCTGGTCCTGCAATTTGCTGGGTGCGGATGGGCTGATGCGCATCTCTGGAAGTCCTGGGGAAGGTGTGGTGTTGAATCTAATGTCTCAGTGCAAATTGTTTTAGAGTTGAAGGCAAATTGTGGGGTTAATAATGCTATATTGGGGGTCTGTTGAAATTAAGAGAGGAGACTTGTAAGTGGTTTACTTCTTATTAAACTCTTTCCTCTTAGTGGATGGATGAGAATGAGTTTCTGAACCTTGACTTTTTAAGGCATCACAGTGAAGGTTCTGAAGAGAGGCAGATGCTATAGACTGAACATTTACAGGACTAGTTGGAAACCTTTTAAAAACCCCCAAAACCTACCAAAACCTGCTGTTGTTTACATTAAATGATCTCAAGTGGTAATGACATGGGAGTGGCTGGGACCTTGATGTTCTGACAGTAATTTCAATGCATTTATAAGTAACAGCGTTAAATTGCACAAATTCCAGCAATGATGCTGTCTTGTGTGGGACTTAATCAGTGCTACAAGTACTGTAGCAGTATTTCCTGAAAAGTTTCAGGAGCTGGTCTAATTCTGTTCACTGGAGGGGATGCATAGGTGCTGAGTGATAATAAGTATGCCTGGTATGATTTGGATAGACACTTATCTCCATAAAACTGCTTCAGTGTAGATGTAGAGAAGGCCCTTGACTGGCATTTGGCTGCTGCAGTTCTGTGCTAGATTTGCCCTAGACTTGTGTCTGTTGATTTGTGCAGTCCTCTTGTAGTTTTGTTCCAAAACGCATTTATTTGGTGCTTATACATAAATGTAGGACTAAAATGCATGAGCAAAAATGAAAAGCCCATCTTCCTCTTATTTTTTCACTGACACCTCCATCTCTTTTTGAAGAAATGGTAACCTGCTAATCACGTGAGTGATTTTAAGGGTCACTTAAATGTGATCTGATTAAATGAAGAAGTAGAGGTCTTTGTTTATAAATCTTTGGGTATAGAACTACCTGCCTGTTGTAACTGGACACTGATTAAGTCTCTGATCAGGCTGACAGCTTGAAATAGTATGTATAATCTGTGTATGTCCAAGAGACTTTCGTCTGAAAACATCATGTAAAAAAGAGAAATGTTACTTAATTCTACCATAACACTTGGAACTTAATGTCTGTTTATTTTTAGCAGTCTTTTTTAATGCTGCTTTATTATGCTTTGTCCATTGCCAATTTTATTTTCTGTAAATCTGGCTGTTTGAGCAAGTGGTTTATGATGACGCAGAGCTTTTAGGCTAAGTAACTTTTGTACTTTGCACACTTATTCTGTTCTGTTGATGTGCTTATTTGTTGTTTGGGATAGGGAGTCTGATCGAAGTTCTAAACAGAACAGTTGAAACTTGAAGCCTAAAAAAGCTGGTCTTATTACATAATGTCCAGTATATGAATAGTGATCCATGGGTTAAAGCATGATTGTCTGTTTGGCCTTCTGAGTATTTGTTAGGGAGGGTGTCTTCTGTGAATTGGAACTCAGTCTGTAAGACTTGCTGAGTGACTTCGTAGCTGGCACCTGCAAGTCAATCAAGAGTGTATGTGTTACTGAATGATCACAGAAATTAGTTTTGAATTTACTTCATCTGAAAAAACACAAGATTGTTTAACTGCATGATCAATACAGCCAGATGGCATGAATATAAATAAAATGGGGAAATAAAGCAAAAAACTGACAGGAGTTCAGTGATCATGGATTTGAAATGCTTTTCTTTAAAGCTCCTTACCCATTAGCCTAAATAATTTAAAGGTATTTAATGTTAGCTTATGCCGCGTGGTACTGAAGTTGAAAGGCTTTCTTAGGTTATTCAACACTTACTGTGCAGAGTAGCCTCTGCAAGTCTAAAGAAATTACTGTCGTTTGAATTATAATAAATTAATGTCACTTTTTTATCAGTGGTCCTTTAACAGGTGTATCAAGATGGTCTTGTCTTGCATGAGGCAACAGAGTATAAATACTGAAGCATAACACTGCATTTATTAGCATTAACTGAAGTAATCAAAGGCCTCAAATTCAGTCAATCTGGAGAACTGTATTACTTCTTATTTCAAAAATTTCTAGATTTCATAATGAAATGTATTTGTTCTGCTCTAGCAGGTCAGGAACAACCTGATCTGGAAATAAGTGAGGTTCTTCACCTTTATAACAAGCAGAACGAAACGCTGGTTTTGTGTTTTTGTAGGGTTTTGTTTGGGTTTGTTTTTTGGTGAGTAGGGTTTTCTTGTTTGTTTTGTTGTTTAGAGGCAGTTTGTTGTGCAATAAACGTGTTAAGGGGGCTGGAGTGGAGTATCTCCACTAAAATCTGTAACTTTTTTTTGTGGGTTTACGCAGGTGTGAATGCAGAGAGTGGAACTTCATCTAAAACACAGGTGCTTTGACATGAGAACACTTGTGTCTGGCCTGGGACATTGGGGCATCTGACTGTCACTTGCCCAGAACAGTGTGAGCTTCACATGTGGTCTGCCTCCCCACTTTTTCCTTTAAAATATTTTTAGTGCTTGTAAGCGATGTGTCCTGCAAGTATTTATAGGCCCCCCTGGATCATCTGCATTTGGGCTGGGGCTTAAATTTGGCTTTGTAAGAACAACAAATGGAGCACCATCTATCTGATGGATGTTGCGGCTGCTTTTCTGAGCTGAACCGCTGGGCGTATGAATTGCTCTGGAGCCCAGGTGTATTATACTAAAGCATTACTTTGGCCTCTTCTTGTTTCCTCTGAGAAACAGATTGTGATACCAGTCCGCATGGATTGTGCCTGATCTAGTACTTGTGCTTGGGCACCACCAGAACTTCTTTTGGGGATTCCCTGCATTCTTTGTATGGCCACAAAAAGTGTATTTCTGGCCAATTGGGGGGTTTTACATTTTTTTCCCCCCACTGAGGCTATTCACTGGGCATCACAATGCTGTGGTGCTGTCTCTTTCCTTGTGTAGTTCCAGGGAGCAGTTGCAATCTGACTGCTGCCACCACAGGCAGACCCTTCCTTACTTCCAGTATCCCAAACAGAATCTGGGATACTGCCAGAAGAGCCAGCAGACTTTAGTGCCAGTTTAAGAGCTCACTTTTTTGGCTCTCAGAAGTTATGCTGTTCTGTAGCTTTGAGATAGTTAATACCCCTAGTGCTGATAGTTGTTGCTAGTTCTTCTATGATGCTACTTAAAAAACGAGTAGCTGGTTACTGAACAAACTATATGACTGCAGTTGTATATGTATACCACCAATACAGCTGCTGGGAAGGAAGTTTATCCAAGAAAAAGAAACTGGTGGGTTTTATTCTATTGGTTGGGTTTTTTTAATAAAGCATACTGTCAGGATTTGAACTGTAGACAATACCTGAGAAGGAGAAAATAATCACGTCCTTATTTAGTGCTTGTGAAGTTTGCTGAAATGGGATTTTTTTTGGTGTTCTTATTAGAATCAGACTAACACCAACCCCTCCACAGCAGATCTTTTAGCCTTAGTGTGTTTCTGGTGTATTTTTACAGGGCTTTGTGTACTGTTGTAACACCTTCCAGGATTTATTTGCAGCGTTTGGGACAGAGGAGACATTTTAAAGAGCCAGAGACGCAACTTTCTCTCTTTCTGCTATCATTAGAAGCCCATTCCTTATAGTTTGGAACTTTGATTATAATTTGTTAGGAATTGTAGGTACACTTTAAATTTTCAAGACATTTTGGTAATACTGGGCTAACAGTCTATTAAAGATTTTACTTAGAAAATAGATTTTTACTAGAAACTGTTGTCCCTTCACATTTAGATTCTATTTGTAGTAGGAAGCAATATGGAAAGGAAGAAAACTTAGAAGCAATGTGGTTTAGTTTTGTGTAACAAATAAATGTAGTATTTTCTGTGCTGAACAATCAGGAGTCACATACCTTAAGTTACTGAAATTAAGATGTGTGTCCTTAGTTTCAAATAAACTTGGGATTCAAAATGTCGCTAAGCTGCCTCAGTTGGGGGAATGAAGGCTGTTGAAGTGTTGGTCACAGAAGGAATTTCAACAAGGTAAGAGGGAGGCTGAAGCATCCATCATTCTCTGCCCTTCATTGATAATTACGAGAAACATTTGGAAGAAGTCAACTTTGAATCTCAAGCCAAAATTGAAAAGGATGATCTTGTAGTTAAGGAATTGGTTTGTGCTTTGGAGCTGTAGCTTCTGGTTGTAGATCAGCCATGGACATTTCTGTTGTCCCCAGGCAGAGAACCCAAGTTCTTTGTTTCTCAGCTTCTTGCGGCACGACGTGTCAGGGTGGCTTATGCCTACAGAGAGGGTAAGCTCATATAATGTATAATAATCTAATGCATAAGATGCTTGATGATAATGTAGGAAAAATCTGTTTAAAACAAATGAGACTAGGGCATTTTCACTCTGACAAGATATTTGGGATTTGAAAGCGTGCTTCAGAGCTGAGCAGCAGTCGTGTACCAGAGGGAATGAAGTGACAGGCAAAACAGAGTGTGGTCTTCCTTCCACCCAGATGTCACACTTAGCTTTCAGACAGTGAAAAGAAGTGACGGTTGGCACTAGCACTGAAGCACTTACCCTTATCTGGGTTTTGTTATTGCTAGCTCATCTTGCTGCTAGCTTTTTGAATGGTGATTTCTCTGCTTACCAGTGATAAATGTGGTTAGAGGGAGCACACATGCACTTGCCGGATAATTTAAAAAAACCCCAACCAACTACCTGTTTATGAATATGGAATTTGTTCATGTAGGGCAAGTGACAGTAAGTTGTTAAGCAAGGTAATGTGCCTGTAGTCTTTTTGTGAACATATAAGAAAAGCATTGGAAAGATTTTCCCCAGTTTTGTATTTAAAAGCATTTGTTCAGCAATAAGAATTTATTTGGGCTTTAGCTCCTTCTTGGCAAAGTAGTCCTAAAATTCTTACTTTGTCCTTTATGATGTATTAAAAATTGTTTTAAGTGAAAAGGATGCAAAAAATTGCCTATAACTTGTTTTTAATATAAAATTATATTTATTAAACTTGTTTTATAATGAATGATGAAACAAAAAGTACTGAATTTGGTTCAACTAAAAATGATGAGTTTGTTCTTTGATCCTAACCCACTTCCACAACTTTATATTCAGTTATATTTGTATTATGCTTTAGATCTTGCAGGCTTTTGTGGATATCTTACTGAGTTGTTTGATTACTTTTTGGAACCTAATCCAGGGAGGTAAAGTTTGCTTAGTATTGAACAGCTACATATAAAAATGTTTCAGTAAATGCGAAGTGCTGCTGTACTTCTTTCCAAGATGGCATTTAATTAGTAGGTAGCTTAACATTGAAGAATGTAGTTCCTTAACTACCCACTTCTGTAGCAGGAGCTGTAGTAGTGTGGTTTCTGTTCCACCTAGGCTTGTGTTTCTCTTTGACTATCCATCTGAGAGTTTTTCTTCCAGTGACAGGTGATTGTTTACCATAGCTCTGGGAACAATTTGCCCAGCTTTAATTGCTACTTAACAAATTGCCTGTTGCTCTTAAGACATGTCAACCTTTGACTTTTCACTGAATCTCAATACGCTGCTTGTGTATGAGAGTGAAGATATGTCTTACCAGATTTAATTGCTGTGTGCAGTCTCTTTGGGCAGGCTAGGTTATCTGCTGTTTGTATTTGGAGTATCTAGGCCAATGGCATTTTATTGCTGCAAGTCAGATCTCCCAGTAATTTTAATAATTTATGATAATTTGCATTATTCTTTGGTATTTCATTGTTTTTCTTCGTGTTTGGCAACCAGAACTGCGTTCAGTTTGAGTTGCTTTGGGGGTCAAGTACAGGGGCATTTCCTCCAACTCAACATTCCTGGCTTAAAAGTTCAAAGACCATGAGTGTTTTAGGTCTCTGCCATTATTTTTTGAAAACCAGGTTGTTAATTTGGGCTTATAAGTTTGATAGTCTAATTACACACAACACTGAGACCTCACGTTCCCTGGTTCTGCAGGCAGTTACCTTCATACATGCATTCTTGTTTTTTCTTACTTGCTTTGCTTAAGCTGTCAGCGGTGCAACACCCTGGTGCTTGTTATGCTGTTTTCTCCTGGTATCTGGTATACTTCTTGATCCTGTAACATATGGCATAGTACTACCTAAATAAGTGCCAGAAGTGTCAAAATGAAGAGTAGCACTTAACCATCCTTTTTTGGATGAGAAGGTGATGAAAAGGAGTGCTGTGGGAGCTGCCTCCTTGCAGTATGCTCTTTCCACGTTTAGTATGTTTTTGCTAAACCCATTTTTTTGCATATTGCAGGTGGTACTACTTGGGCTTTCTCATGGTGTGTGTTTGCCCCATTTTTGAGGGGGTAAAATAGCAGTTAATTGCTTGTTTACAGAAGACAATTTTAACATACAGTTGAAGAAACTGATGATTAGTTGGAAGAATCATTTGGACAAAACAGTCGGTAGATTTTCCTTATCCTGAATTTTTATAAGTCAGTGCTTTTCCAGGTAAATCCTGTATCTTGTAATTAAGACTTTTGTCATTAGATTTATGATATTGTTTTGACAGTATTGGAATGCATGTTGTTTGCTGCTGATAGCTTGTTTTCATATCATCAGCGATCTTTATTGAATTTTTTTTTTCCTGTCAGGGTCATTCCTAAACTCTTCAAAGCCAACAGCTGATTGCCAAGGAACCCTATTAGAAACACATTCACTCAAATATCCTCATTTAGTTATATTTTGAGGCTGGCTCCATCTTTATCTGTTTTTCAATGCTATTAATGTCTTGTTCAGTTTTTTAATTGCACTTAAAACTCAGTGCTGCCTGCATTGCAACGTTGCTTCAGTGCTGTTAATACTATGAACCAAACTTACAATAACAGAAACCTAACAGGTTTTCTGGAAGAAGTATATTTTTTGTAAATGTGTACTGATTGGTGTTAATTATCTTGCTTTAAATATCCTTTGTTTGTTTAAAAATATACTGTATCAGCTGTTGCGTTCCTTTACTGAGTGTTGGATAGGCTGAGGCCTATGCAATTAACTAGGCTGTTACATTTATCCTTCTTAAAATGTTTGCACAGTGTAGTTTCCTTCAGTTTAGGAATTTTCACGTTGGAACTGGATGCACCACTGATGAACTGATGAACCCTACTCTTTTGAGTCATCTAATAATGCTGGGTGAAACCTGACAGGGCTGGAGGGCAAATCCTATGAGGAACGGCTGAGGGAGCTGGGGCTCTTTAGCTTGGAGGAGGCTGAGGGGAGACCTTATCACCACCTACAACTACCTGAAGGGAGGTTGTGGAGAGGTGGGTAATGGTCTCTTCAGCTAGGTGACAGGAGATAGGACAAGGGGGAATGGCACAAAGCTGTGCCAGGGCAGGTTCAGATTAGACATTGGAAAAAACTTTTTTTACTGAAAGAGTTGTCAGGGCCTGGAACAGGCTGCCCAGGGAGGGGGTTGGGTCACCTACCCTAGATGTGTTTAAAAAAAGGGGTGGATGAGGTACTTAGGGATATGGTTTAGCTTAGGATGGGATTGGTTGGACTTGATGATCTTCAGAGGTCTTTTCCGACCTTGTGATTCTGTGATTTTTTTGGTAGCATCTTTCTGAGAAAGGTCCAGTCTTTTATTTTAAACTGCACTATACTTATAGGTAGTATTAATTGCTGTGTGCTTAGTGGTTGTTTCAGCACCCTTCCACAGGCTGAATGGGGTTGCGAGTATGTATCTCTTAGTCCAGTGCACCTACTTGAGTGCTATACAGCAGTTGCAGGTGCCTTAACCTGAGGTCTTTTCAGCCAAATATCAGTTGGATGGTTTTAAGCTGAAGGCCCTGAATTAGTATTTTTCTGTGGTTTTTAGTAAGTTACTACTATAAGGTCCTATACCAAGTACCTGTTTTTCAGTAACTTGGGAAATGGCTTTGCTTCCACTGTACAGCCTTTCAGAGATTGCCTGTCACAGAATGAAGAGCTGCACCTTAACTAGTGTGCCTTTCATCAATTCTTGAGATTTGTTATAAGTCAATCATGAATATTTGATTTGCTTGGGAATGGACTTGGAGCAAGGTTAGGAATTGTGATGGGACAACTTGTCTAGGTCATTCATCAGTCTCTTTCCAGTTGGAGGAAGTGCATAAATACACGTTGCGGCTGCGCGTCGGTAAGACTGCGTTTACCTTGGGTGCAGCATTGTGAACCCCACTGCCACGTGCAGCTGTATTGCTTTTATGTAAGGGACATAGACACTGTGGGAAAATCTACGTGCTGGAGTCAGTTGGAGTAGTATGTTTAACATTACTATTGTGTTTGCTTAGATTTGGAATATGGAGAAACCCTCCCTAGTAAAAGGAGAATAGTTTAAACTAATGCAAGCAAGACCAAACATTCTGTTGTTATTCTCATTATAAAATAAAAAATGGCCAATTTCTTGTGTCTTGCTGTTGTTTGGAGCTGCCTGGGAACTGGAGCTGTATCAGGTTTCTCCAAACTGCTTCTATCATGGTGATGGTAGGAAGAAAATTAACTTGATTATGAAAAAGATACCAAAGCGTGGGCAAGATGGAAGTAAAAAAATGTCTTATTCATTGCTATAAGTGTTTGGACATTTTGCACTGGCACAAAAACACCTCATGAAGGTGAGGGGTGTTTAGTTTCTGTGATGTTGGCTGGCTTTTTTGTGGTCTAGTTTTTTGGGTTTTTTTGGTGCCTTATTACAGTAAGCTTTTTATAGAATTCATTTGAAAACAAGAACAAGGAGACCTTTTTTCTTCTCTTTTTTTTCCTTTGTCTGTTGCCTGTGTTTTATCCTACGTGGTTGCTAGGCTTTGATTTTGTCATTGCTGGGTTCATGTGTCAAACTTGATCTTATTTTTATTATGCAAGTGCAAGGAAAGGGTGGTTTGGCAGTGGAACATGGGAGGAAAGAAGAGTTGTGGAATGGTGGGAGAGGTTTAGAAAAGGAGCCTCTGGAGGAGGACTCTTGCAGGGAAAGGAAGCTATGGAGAAAGGAGTAGGTACTTAAGACAGCACAAGGATAGACCTTTACCACTTAAAAATTAAATAAAAAAGAAAGTTTGGAACTCATGTGATGGGAATTTAGAATGAAGTCTTGGAAACCCAAGTGAGATAATTTTATTTATTCATTTTAATACTGATACTAAGAATGGTACACAAGACTTAGAGAAAAAATTACTGTAATCTAAACTGCAGAATGTGCAGTGAGGATTTTTCTGGTTTTGCTCTCTTTCATCCACCACCTTCTGTAGCAGAGATCATTTCACATCAGTCATTTCAGTAGCTCATTTCACTAGCCTGAATAGCAGCCAGAGGAAGCTACTGACAGTGTCCACCTGGATATATATTAACGTGCCAGACTTACCTTTGCCCTTTTAAACACGGTATTGTTTATGTGGGAATTCAAACATATGTGGTGGTGAAACTCTTTTCCTGTTAAAGGTTATAGGTATTGTTTCTTCTTCTTTTTTAATGACAACAATGAGGATCTAGATTTTGGTAGTCTTCTCAGAAATATATAAAGCAGCAACTTAATGCATAAACTTCTTTGGGAGTAATTGTTGTTTTTAGAAAGCATAGAAACCTAAATATGCTTTCTTAAGAAGGTTCATGGCTAATATACTGCATATCTCACAACATATTGATGAAACCACCCTCTCATGGACTCTGTGGACTTTATACATATGTTTCTAAGAAACAGTGTTGACAAGATACTCTGTTGTGAAGATAGCTGCATATCAACTGTCAGGATAAAGACCAAACATAGACACTTCTCATTTCAGTCAATGAATTGATAGTCCTAAGAGTAAAGGCAAGGCAAACTCTATTGGACTGCAAAGTATTGGCACAGAAAGCTGAGAAGTTCCAATGATCCTAAGATGATGCAGCATGTAAGAAAGGTCTAGTTTCTCCAAACCTGTGTTTGAACTAGCTGGGGTGGAGGAGAAATGAAAAGGAGCCAGCATGCTGATCTTGCTTGCAAGGTCCTTACTTAATATATTGTAGTTTCTTCCATATGATGTATAAAGAAAATACTGCGTGGTCTTGGATATGTTCATTCTTTCCAACCAGGGACTTTAAGACTATGGATTTAAAGAAACTTCGAACAACCTAAACCAAAGAAACTCAAAAACTAGCAAAAACAAGCAGAAAGGAAGACTTACAATTGAGAACTTCAAAAATTACCTTACATTGCCTTTTGCTTTTTTTTTCCTTCTATGTAAATATATATTAGGAATACATGCTGCTCACAGAAAAGTGGCAGTAGTATAACATAGCTGAGTTCTCAGCCCCTTGTATATGAGAGTGGAATGAATATTACTTGTTGGACAGGTTCTGTCAGTGAAATAATATTTTAAATGAAACTCACAGTTGGGAGAAATGCCAACATTCATGTGGTTCAACTTTGAGAACCTAGGTGATAAATTACCTGCTTCTTGAAAGTGAAAGATAACAACTACTGTTAACACTACAGAGAAGAAATTTTAAAACAGATGTTTTACTCCATCAACTTGCACAAAAATTACTGTCCAAACAGAACTGTTCAGATAGTACTTGTCTGCCTGAAAGTATCTGATAGTCCATATATTTACTTAGAATATATCATCATAATTTGTGCCTGGAACAGCTATAGAGAATACACTCTCAGTGAATTCTATAAGTAGTGCAGTGTGGAAAGCGTGAGGAATGTAGAATTGATTTGAGGGCTGCTGTCTCCTGGAATCATCATCTTTACCTTGAAAATGTTTGTGGTGCTTTCACAGGTGGTAATCAGCTTTTGTTATGTGTTTCTTCTACATAAATTGAGTGATGTACATATGTCCACAAGTCAAAAATAACTCTCTTGAGTTCATCTAGGTATCAGAAAAAAATCAGGAAGCCAGATTCTTGGATGCAGAAGCTTTATAGTTGCATTATTATATGGAGTACTGTGTCCAGATCTGCGGCCCCCAATACAAGAAAGATGTGGAACTGTTGGAGAGGGTTCAGAGGAGGGCCACAAGGATGATTAGAGGGCTGGAGCACCTGCCCTACAAAGGGAGGCTGAGGGAGCTGGGCTTGTTCAGCCTGGAGAAGAGAAGGCTGCGGGGGGACCTCATTGCAGCCTTCCAGTACCTGAAGGGAGCTTATAAGCAGGAGGGGGATTCAACTTTTTAAAAGGGCAGATAATGGCAGGACTTGGGGGAATGGATTAAAACTAAAGGAAGGTTTAGATTAGATATTAGGGGGAAGTTTTTTACAGAAAGAGTGGTGAGGTGCTGGAACAGGCTGTCCAGAGAAGTAGTGGATGCCCCGTCCCTGGAGGTGTTCAAGGCCAGGTTGGATGGGGCCCTGGGCAACCTTGTGTAGATCCAGGCCTGGAGGTTGGTGGCCCTGCCTGTGGCAGGGGGGTTGGAGCTCTATGATCCTTGGGGTCCCTTCCAACCCATGCCATTCTATGATTCTATGATTATAACTGATGGCCTAGATTGATGGAGACAAGCACACTTTAGATGAAAAGGTGTTTTACTTGTCTGTTTTGTTAGAAGTGTTACTTAAAGCACACCAGAATACATTACAAGCCGTCAGTGAGCTTGCATCCTTGTCGATATTGCGATACGTGACTCAGTAAAAATAAATACTAAAATGAAGTTGCAGCACAACTGTTCTCTTTCTCTAAAGTTTTAACACCATATTTTATGGTGATAGTGGGTTGTTTTTTTTAAAAATGAGAACACCATAGGTACTTTACAAAACTTCAGCAATCATCAGATGTGCTGTTTACACTACTGGGGGCTAGAGGAAGAGGTGCTTGATCTCTAACTAAGCACATCTTTCCTGATTAAATCACTAGTAGGTATAATATATATGTTTTACTTCTGTTGGTGTAAAACTGAGATCTGCAAGTGGCTTTCACTGACAAGGTGTTTTTCAAATCTAAGCATTAATCTTGAAGTTTACAGGATGATTATTATATCTTGAGGTCTCTTATTCCTTGACATTTTTAGCTGTGGACTAGAAAACAACACTGGAGAGTTGCTGGCTCCTGGCAATGACCTTGCTGAGGGCAGGGCATTTGCAAAACAAGGATATGAGCTATGAAGGTCTGGCAGAGAAGCAAGTGAACTGTGATATGACCTCTATAAAACTCTGCTGACTCAAGGCAGCTAATTGAAAATTTATGCTGTAATATCCATCGATGGGATGTGGTTATGCTTTGAACCTCATTGCATTGCATTAATGTAATGCAGTACAGCCAGTATCTTTCTTTTGATATGTTCTTGTTCTTAAAAAGTTGGCTTCAACAAAATAAGTTCTGAATATTGAAAAAGAAGAGGCAACTTGAAATTCAGCTGATCTAAAAATAAGTTACTAGTAGTTTTGGATATATTTGAAACTTTTTCTGCCATTTTTTAAACATTTAATGATAATATGGAACTACTTGCACTTGCCGGTACTTAACTCCACGCTTGTTCAGCCTGGAGAAGAGAAGGCTTGCGGGGGGACCTCATTGCAGCCTTCCAGTCCCTGAAGGGAGCTTAGAAGCAGGAGGGGATTCAACTTTTTAAAAGGGCAGATAATGGCAGGACAAGGGGGAATGGATTAAAACTAAAGGAAGGAAGGTTTAGATTAGATATTAGGGGGAGGTTTTTTACAGAAAGTGTGGTGAGGTGCTGGAACAGGCTGCCCAGAGAAGTAGTGGATGCCCCGTCCCTGGAAGTGTTCAAGGCCAGGTTGGATGGGGCCCTGGGCAACCTTGTATAGATCCAGGCCTGGAGGTTGTTGGCCCTGCCTGTGGCAGGGGGGTTGGAGCTCTGTGATCCTTGGGGTCCCTTCCAACCCAGACCATTCTATGATTCTATGAACATAATGTGTACTGAGAAAAAAAAAATCTTACATAGTCAGTTAATGATTACTAATGCAATTCCTGTTGTAGAAGATCTCTTTGTAAAAATTGTGTGTATTCTTTTAAAATTAACTGTGCAGTCATGCCATACTTCCCTTCAATTCCCACCCCTCTCTTGCCAGTGTCTCCAGTCTCTTCATTTTTCAAGCCTTTGTGGACTTCCTAAGGCCTTTCTGTAATTCTGTATTCTGTTTGTAAGAAGTACAGCTATAATTGATGCAAATCCTGTCCACTTAAGCCTCTGTATACACTTTACATGTTTGCAATTCCACACCCAGTAAGGAATGCAGTTTAGTGTGCCAAGTCAATTCATCATCACCGAGATAGTGAAAGGCAAGGGATCCATCCGGAGGTCGCTGATAAAATGTGTAGCTCATATTTTTCTTCTTTTACCTCCCTTTCTGGGAGGGCACTTTATTCTAGACATGCTTCTGAGGCTTTGTTCCAAGTAACCTTTTCTCCTCCCAGATCTCACTGTTTAGGGGAAGGTTGGTAATTTTTCTCAGAAGTGTAAGCTGGGGGCACCTGACCTGGGAGTGGCTCTGCCTGGCTGGGTTGTTTCACTCCTGGATGAGAATAATAAAACCTGACTGGAATGCCAAAACTTCTAATTGCTCAGTTTTCTTCTGTCATTAAATAACTTGCAAACAGACTGATTTCCCACCAGTTGCTATATTTTGATAGTAAAAACATAATTATGCTGGGAAAATGATGACTTCACTGGTACTCTTACCTTTCTTTTTTAATTAAGATACTAATTTATACTTGATAGTCATAAAGAGCTCTGAGAACAGCCAGAATCTTGAAGCAGAGCTCTCAGATGTGAGTGCAAACATGAGAATCAGTTGCAAACAGTAAACAATTGATAACTTGTCGGTTATGACAGCATTGTTCTGCTCTGTCCTTCCCAGGGGCTCTGAGGTTCAAACTGCAAGTTTCCTTCTGTAGCTTTCCAGTAATCCAGTGCTTTCCCAGCCTTTATGTCCTCACATGCCCTGTGCTGCTTACAGGGCATAGGCAGGTGCTATCTGCATTTTGGGGTGTTCTGGAGTGCCTTGTGGCGGTGGTTTCCGATGGCTGGCATTGGTGGCTGCCCACAGCCCAGCACTGTGTGGCATGGAGCTTACCTGTTCCTGTGAGCTCAGACTGCTGCTAGTTGTTCAGCTGTACTGAATTCATTTACAGCCCCTGGGCCCAGTGGCAAGAGATAGGTCGCAGGTATGGCATAGCTTCCTTTGGTGTGGTGATTTAAATGTTGTTGGACGAAAGAAATCCTGTAACATATACTGGACTTTGGAGATGCTGGGACTAAAGGACAGCACATTGTTCAAACCTAGACAATGCTCAGGGCTTGCTGTAGCACACACTGTGCCCCAGTCAGTGTGGGGAAAATATTGGAAGTGTCTCCTTGCACACAACCTTTTGTAAAGGCTGTGAAAGCTGCTAGGAAGCTTAGGTGGATGTTCCTTGGGCACAGAGGTTCTGGTGGAAGTCCCTGAGGGACAAGTCCTGCGAAATAGCTGGACTTTCTAAGCAGACTGTAGCAGTTTACAGCTGATAGCTTCATGACTTGGTTCTTATCTTTTCTCTATGGTAGTTTTTAACCAGAAGAATTAAAGCCTTGGGGAAGAAGTCTGAAGAGGTGCCAGATACAGTCTTGCTCCTTGCACTGAACAAACAGGTTGGCAGTGGAATATGAAATTCCTCTGTAGGATCAGATAAACAGTACGAATCCACCTGTCCTCTTTCCCATGTTCTAAGGATGTCTCTCCTTTCACATTCATTTGATCCTGCTTTTGGTGCTGTAACAGCAGGTAGAGAGGGAGTAGTGCTGTAGGAGATGGACAGAAAAGTAAGGAGATCAGATATGAAAATGTTACTTGTGCTGAAACTTAGAGGTGGATCTGCTGTGTCCTCAGGCTCCAGCAAAGAGGCTAATGATATAAGGCAGTCCTTTTTGGATTTTAGTCCCCTTGAGCTTAAAAATTGATTTTCCAGAAGTGATGTTTGAATGGATGGAACACAAGGGTGTGGAATAGGTGTCTCAACCAAGGGAGCTGGAACCTTTAATGGAGCTGTCAGTAGTAATAGAGAAGGCACCTTGGATAGGAAAATAGAGTGCAGTTTCTCAGAGACTGATTATTTGAAATGATGTCGAGACATCAGGAGCAGATGTCTGAGAGACTGAAAATGCCTGCTCTACTGATGTTGAGTTTTAACTTTTATTAAATAATTCCCCTAACTGGATGTAATAATTGGAATGCTGACATGCATGCTTTTTGAAAGAAAAATATCAGAATTATGAAACTGTAACTTAGTTCTGGAAATGTGAAGTCTACTGTATCTCTGCTCTGGCAGTGTATTTATATATTATCTCCACTTGTTCTGTGCTTGCTTTTTTTTTTTTTCCTTTTTCTTTCTCCCCCTCCCTTTTTTCCCCCCCTTTGTGTTGGGTTTTTTTTTTTCCTTGCTTTTTTTTTTTCCCCTTGTTTTGCTTCCCTCCAATAGCATTTTCATCTGTTAGGTACTTGGTCTAATTGTGATGGGTCTCTTCTGTTTTAAAGATGATTTTACACTTGTGACTTGGTTTATTCCTTGCTGCCTTTCTGTATGCATTTTCCAACACTGGATTCAGAGGTTCAGTTGAGTCGTGGCACGTTTATAACTGCTTCAGGAAAAAAATGCCTTCAGGTGAAGAAGTGCTGTTTCTTGAAATCTTTTGCTAATGAATTTCTTCCTGAAATAACTTTTTCTGCATCATCTCCGGCTCTGTCATTGTTTCAGGGACTGGGTAGCAGGCAAGCTGGTTATTGGAGTTCTAACAGCAAGCGTGAGGTTAACTAGAGGAGTCTAAAGGCAGGCTTAAAATTATTGCTCATATTTTAGTCTGCTATTAAGGACTTTCTCCTCCAAGTATATTTAGGTTGTGGGCTTTAGGTTCTGGGGTGTTTTTTATGGTCGTTTTGTCATACTGTCTGCTTGCTACTGCTCAGAATAAAGTGAAAAGCTGAGAGGGTGCCTTGTCTAATGCTGCAGTGCAGGACCAGTGTGAGTACTGAGTAGTGTGGTGAAGGCAGGTAATAGGGTACCAGAGAGCACTGCAGAGCAGGCGTGACCTTCAAATGTCAAGTCCCTGTTAGAAAACAGGACTCCTGTTTTGTGCTCCCTAAAGTGAAGGATTAATGCTTATTTACATTGTTTTATTTTGAGAAATAATAAGTTTTTAGAAATGTCTGATAAAAAAAACCCAAATCTCTCTGTAGTTACAGTTTTCAGTTGGGGCTAGCATTTATTTTGGGATTTCTTTTCCCATGTTCTTTTCTTGAGCATTTCTGATTATAGTTTGAGTATCTCAGATGCAGTGAGTGAGAGGAATTATTTTCTTGGGGAAGGAGGGGAATCATGTTAGATGTTCTGGAGCTCTCAAGTCATAGCTTGTCTGTTTGAGGTGCCAGATAAGATAAACTATATTAAGACTGTTTGCAAACAGAAACGTTTGGGAATAAACTAAAGGAAAATTACAAAAAGTGGTTAAATACAGAAGTACCTAACACAACATTGAGTTTTATCATAATTAGGGACAAGGAAAAAAGCTAGGAAGAAGGCTATTTTGAACTGTACCTGAAAAATAAAATAAATTCTGTGTCATTACTGAAGAGGACTTAGTGCAGTAGGTTAATTTTGCTTGCTTTGATTTTTAAAGCTGAAGACTTCTGGTGGGAAAAGGCATTCCTTAAAACCGCTAGTTGAGGATATGGTTACACCGTAACAACTTAATCTTTCCTCCTCTGAATTGCCCTGTAGCTTTTCATTCTTATAAGGATGGAGGTTCATGAGGATTTTTGCAGTGTAGCCTAAATGTTCAGGCACTGAAAATAAGATCTGAGTTTCTAGCTGATGCTAGAACCATTAAACTTCACATTTAATAGAAATCTCAGAACTTGGTGTTACTGAAATCAGGAGAGCACAAGCCTGACTGAGGAGAGTTTATAAAAACCTGATGTTGAACTAGAAGCAGACTCTAAAAGATGCTTTATTTTTCTCATTAAGTTAATTCATTGTTCCATGGTTTGATCTTCCACAGGCAGGTGATTCTGTTTTATTCCTTTAATAAGCACTGACACTGTCAGCATGTTTAAAATAAATTGGCTTTGCTATTGTTTTTATTATTAGCATTATTTCTTAAATACCCATGTACTGGTTTATTGCCAAAGTGAAGAATTTAAACTTCTTTTTCGAAGATGTTGGTTTGTACTTCATAGCTCAGAAGTTTGTAATGTCAGTGATGGCAAAGGAACTCTCTTATAATTATGTGGGAGGTTGGATTAGATCAGCAATTTCTGAATCATAGAATCATAGAATGGCATGGGTTGGAAGGGACCCCAAGGATCATAGAGCTCCAACCCCCTGCCACAGGCAGGGCCACCAACCTCCAGGCCTGGATCTACACAAGGTTGCCCAGGGCCCCATCCAACCTGGCCTTGAACACTTCCAGGGACGGGGCATCCACTACTTCTCTGGGCAGCCTGTTCCAGCAATTTGCTTTTATAAATGGTGTGATTGTAACTATAGGAATGGCAACAGAAAATTTTCTTGAGTTCATAAGTTACTAGTAAGTGTCTACGTCACTGTAGAGCAAACTGATTGCTTTTGTGTTGTGATGTAAATTTTTATTTAAAAATGCCTACTTGTCAGCTGACCAGCCAAATACGACTCTTCTCAGTAATTCAGTAAGGTGTAACAAGGGATTTGATGGAAATGTATGTAATGTAATGTAGGAGGTCCTGAAAAATACCTTTTTTTCATAGTTTTAAAATAGAAATTGATGTAGTATGGAGTACAGTGGAAACTAATTTGGCAGAACTGATAGTACTGAGTAGTGTGAAGTGTTCTTACTCTCTTTTCTTTGACTGTCAGCTAAGATTCATCTGAGTAAAGTAGGTGGTGTGAGAGAGACTGTATTTTCAGCCTGTGAGAAGGTTGTGTGTAATTGCATAAAAGCTTACTTTCTGGGAGTTCAGAGTAGTTGAAAGTCGATGATGTGCCAGCAAGTGAGCTTCTTTGTATGCTGGACAAGCTGTCAAGTCAGGACTGCTATGTATGATCCCTTCGACCTTGTTTTGGATGAGTGGAATGCACCTCACTCAATAGAGAAGCAGCAACATGTTTTATTGATGTGAAGTAATAGTTTGGCAGAACTCAGTAACTTTCATGGAATTTAAGAGTTTAACAGTGGTTTGACAAGGCTCCATAAGCCATGGCAGGGTTCACCTTGTTAATTACTTCTCTCAAGAAATATATGAGTGAAAATTGAGTCAGAATCAACGTAGAGTGATTCACATAGGCTGGAGGTGCAAAGAGCTGAGTCATGAGATTGAAAGCAAGGGGATCCACCCACAGAATCATAGAACGTTAGGGGTTGGAAGGGACTTTGAAAGATCATCTAGTCCAACCCCCCTGCCAGAGCAGGATCACCAGACCAAATCACACAGGAACGCATCCAGGCAGGTTTTGAATGCCTCCAGAGAAGGAGACTCCACAGCCTCTCTGGGCAGCCTCACAGTGAAAAAATTTCTCCTTTCTAAAGAAGCTTTCTAAACTCCCTATGGAGCCTAGGTGTGGATAGGTCCAATCTAAGTCTCAGACTTGGACACCAGTTTATGTCTAATGGAATTATTTATACGATGTTCATAGTAGTATTGTGTAGCTGTATGGATTAGTGATGTTTCAGTAGTGCTCAGCATACTGTCAGTCACAGAGGATTTGTTGTGGGTAAAGGATATCTCTACCTTGGATAAAGAAGGATCTTTTAGTCTCAGGTGAGATACCCCACTCAAAGGGAGAGTCACCTGGTGTGCAGTCCAGCTGCAATTCAGGGAGAACTCAAATTGAGCCTGTCCTGATGGTAATATTTGCAGAGTGAAGTAGCTGTCTGCTAGTCAGTAATACAGACAAGATAGATGTGTTATTTTCAGGTCTGTGTTCTTGTCTTGTACTTTGACTATCTTGCATTTTTGGGTTTCGAAACCACCTTTTGAAATATTTTTCTGAGACATCTTCACTACCTTGTACATGAGTCATGAGCTTTCCAGCTTGCAGGTTCATCCCAGGGCATGAATCCTGTTGCTCCTTCATCAGCCCAACCCAAAATATGGCTAAATGTATCCATCACAGACCTACAGCTAAAAATAGTGCCCATGTAATAATCATAGCTGTAGAGGAAGTGGATCTCTTTCCTGCTGGATGGATGACTCTGCAACATTCCTCATCTACTCAAAGATTGACCTGGCTGCATTATTCTTTAGCTAACTACAACTCATTATATTATTATTATACAGGCTGTACTGTATAAATTAATAATAACTTGGTGCTGAGTACTGCTTCTGGCTAGTGATGGGAACAAAGAAATGAAGGTGACAGAGCAGTCATTCTGATGTGGTACCAAACTGGAGAAGGCAAATTCAGCTGAACTAGGCTTTTAAAGTAAAAATCAGCAATTCTTCTGTGAGGAGGGGTGAGAAATTACAACTGATTTTTCACTTGTTCTTTCTAAGGGCAGCTTTTTTCACTTTGCCCAGTTATGTTGATGGAAGAGTTCACTGAGATTTTGAGGGAACAGTTGCTGTTTATTTTGCACCATTGCTGTGAGTGTTGTGTAAACAGGAAAGACATTGTATTTCTATGTAAAAGTGATTTAGACATCGAAGGACTCACACCACCCCCACTTTACTGATCATAAAGGAATTGTATGTATTGAGAAATACCAGAGCTACTATATGTATTTTTTTCAGTTCTGGAATTGCCTTGTTCAGTAGAATGCAAACAATGATGAGAGGATGTCTGTGCTGATTTTGAAAGATGGAAATGCATCAAATGTAAATCAGGTTAAATATAATTCTTGAAGGGTTTTGGCTTCCAGAGGAATGTCATGTTCTTTAGAATCTCCTATCAGTAACTTGCACAGAATTAAATATCTTTGACTTTCTTCCAAATAACGATGTTGGAAAAGCAGATTAGGAGAAGAAATGTAAAAGTTATTGCATAGTTAAGAGAGAAAAATGAACATAGCTTATCTCTCTTTGTAGACTTATTATAATGATTTGGTAGTTACAAATTATTTTGCATATTCCAGTTGTCTGCATTCATAAGCATGAATGTATTTTGTGGTTGGCTGATAGGTGGTGACTGACATGACCTCTTTGCTTTTGTGGTAGCTTGTACCAACTGCTTTCATAAGACCATAAGATGAGAAACTTTCTTGTTTTTCCACTGCTGAATGAGGGAGACCCTCTCTCAACTGTTCTACATTTTATTGGTTTTTTTCCTCTGGTTTAGCAAATTGGGTAAGTTCCCATTCAGTTTGAGAGCACTGGAGAGGACCCAAAGGATGGGTTGTAGCCATCTAGCAGGGAAGAGAGGAGGGAAGAGGAGCTGTATGGAACTGTAAGTTTGGATGAGGTTTTTAAACCAGCTGAACTGTATGAGGTGAGGTTAACTGTGCTGTGAAGAAAGTCTAAGATATGTAAATTTAACCCACAGTTGGGAATAAGCTTTGCACACCAGTTTCTGAGGGAGAGGGAAGCGATCATTTGTTTCAACTGAGGCCTGTTTCTGATCACTCATTTAGCACTCGTGTTGCTTCTTCACTTGTTTAACCATTGTAATAGAGGTTGTGAGTCCGTGCCATCAGCTGCTGTTGTGCATCATGTGGCAGGGTGATACACTATCATCTGCCATGGGTCTGTCAGTTTTAGTTCCACTGAGCACAGGACTCTGGTAGGGTTGGTTTGCTGCTCTGCAGGGGTGATGGTCGCTGGTGATGAAGTGGCGGGGAGCAGACAGTGGGAAGACTTAACAGCTTCTGCTGTCACAGCATGCATTAGGTGCACTTGTGGTTTGGAGCCTGCAGGTATTCAGCAATAAATGTAACTTAATATTTTAAACTGGTACCTACTGGAAGTTTTCAAGATTTGGGATGTGAAAATACATTATGAGAGAGGACAGAAGATGGAGTGAATGGCATGGAATGAAATGGGAAGAGGAAATGCCTTTGCAGACTCACTTAGATTGCTGTATACATATGAGTATTGCCCTGTTTGCTCTACAACAATGACTTTATTTTTATTTGTTACCTTGTGGTGGCATTTCTGGCACATTACTTTCAGGAAGACTAGGGAAAGCTGGAAGTAATATCTTGAGTCTGACACAACTGGAGGAGAGCATCTTAGATGTCTCTTACACATCACAAAGGAACAAAGAGGGTGCTTTTTCTGCTTGCTGATCACCTTTAATCACAGCAGGAGTGATATGCATTGTTTTGTACACAGCATGCCTAAGAATGTTGAATGTACAGAATATATTAGATTTGCATTTTCACTTGTAGGCTTACTTTTTCACATACATGTAAGTTTTTATATTAGCAGGGGGTAAGACAGCAGGCAATAACATGAAGAATCCAGAGTGAAATGAATGAGAAAAAATACTGTTATGGTTATTTCTCTATGACTGAAAAATAAAACTCCAAACCTCAGACCATGCACCATCACTCAATGGTCTTGGAAATAGAAAAGACCAAATGAGAGTAACAGAAGCATCAGAATTAGTCTCTACAGGCTTATTCCTTCTGATAAATACAATAAAGCACTGTATTATTAAAATGGCCCTCAGAAGGTATGGTTTCATAAGCTGAATTAAAAGCATGTCAACGAAAGGGGGACAACCTCCTTTCCTGCTCCTCACTGCTCTTCACTCCCTCTTCACCATGACTCGGATATCCTGCTGATCGTACAGTAATGGAGTTCAGCTCACTGAAATGGCAGAAAATTGACCTGGCCAACAATGATGAAAAAATATTTTCTTTCTTTGTGAGTGTTCCAGCTTCAGAGTACCCCAGTTGCATCTTTGCTGCTTCCAGTATGTGCTCGCTTAGTCTATTGAAACTACAGAGCTGTCAGGAGAAAGCATAATGCCATATGTAGTTGAAGAGAACGATATGAATGTATTATTAAAGTGTGCTCTGATGTTGGCCTTTCTGTCAATTGCCTTGGAACAAGTAACCAGCTAATTCTTAAGGTTATGTTCAAGATGTTGATGAACTAGCTTTGGAACCCAATCTTCACTAACCTAATTATTAGCCTGCAGTACATATAATCTGGTATAGGAGAGTATTTTGCTCTGGATGGTGCTTAGAAGTCTAGCTAGTAGAGTGCTTTATTCTTGACTGTAGTGTCAAATGATTCTTCAGATTTCTGTTTATTTAGTTTTAGGTAAATTTACTGAAAACTTTTTGGCACGTCCTGTTGCCAGACTTCAGCTTTTGTACTCCTTCGTCCTTCCACTTCATTTCTTCTGTGAATTGTCTGTCCCTTGTTTGTTGGCAGCAGGTAGGTTGTAATAAACCTGAGGTTCTGCCTCCATAAACCGTGACATGTGTGATTGCTCTAATTAATTTTCAGCAAGATTTTTCTATTGAAAACTTTTGGGTTGGTGACATCTTTTTATTAAGAGGATTTATGAATCCTATCTAGCCTTTTATATTTTGTGATTAATGATTACAGTTGAGGGAGGAGCTAAGTAACGTTGAAGACACTTCAGTGATTTAGCTATTTTGTTCATTACTATATACAAAATAGAGCTTATTTTATAGCATAGAATTTAGTTAAGATACCTTTCCTGTGACTTTGGGGTTTTTACAGTCTCTTAAAGCAACCTTGCTTTCCAATAAGCAGTAAAATTGAATTGGAAAGAACTCCAGTGGTCAATCTGCTTGTTTTGATGTTTACTACTTCTTGTTTATATGCTGGTAAACCCTCTGAAGTTCCCAAGTTTAGCACTACAGGCTTGTACTGTTGTGCTTGAGACTGTATTCACCTGTGAGAAACAGACTCATTAGGGTTCACCAATACAGATAATTTCCCTGGCTTTTAACTTGAAGACATGCAGCCAGATTACTTCAGACTGAGATAACAGACTGTCTTGTAACTGGCTCAAGATATTACTTGAATGATAGTCCCAATTTTGGTTCTCTCATTCTTAAACTGAGCAAAAAGCAGTACTTAAAAGTAGCTGAACTACTACTCTACAGCTGCTCTAATTGAAGCTGGAGCAGTCTTGTAATTTGAACCAAGTCTATTTGCAGTCTCTTGTCTGCTTACCTGAATAGTTTGCCTGATGTTTCCACCTGGAAGTGCTGGGTTGTCCCTTCCTTGGTTTGTCATCCAGCAGTTGTTTCTTCGTCAGCTTCAGTGTTCATGTTGTTGTTCAGGGTCATTCTCTGTGCCTTTTTTTGTTTTGTTTTGTTAATATTTCAGCCCCTGAAAGTATTTTTTTTCTAAAGGTGAAATCTTGACTAATATAAGGTCTGGCATAAAACCACAGGGTCATCTATCGGTTTTCTCTAGCTGAATGTTGTTCTATATACAGCCTGCAATTCTTGGCAGCAAGAGAGGGCGCTCAAAACACACAGGCATTTGATGTATGGAGGCGCCTCCCCTAGATGGGACATAATATCCAGTAACAGTATTCCTGGGTTTAGTTAGGGTTAATTCTTGCCAGTGAGGAATTAGAGTTTGTTGGAGGAGAGGAAGAGTTGGGAGGCAGAAGTAAGAGAAACATAAACCAATGTAACCTCTGCAAATAGGGGGTTGATTCATTATTGGAACGATGTAAGAGGGATGTGACACAAAATTTTAGAGTGGGGCCATTGGAAGATACTGTGTAGTAGCCATGTGTGTGTTTACTGCTTCAGTCCAACATTTTCTGTCCTTCCACTAATAATATCCATCTCTTTCAATGTAATTCAGAGGGCAGGCTCTAGTTGCCAAAGGTAAAGGAGGTTGGTGTGGGGGTATTTCAATTGAATTTTTGTTCAGCAGCCCCTTTTGGGGTATGTTTGGGATTACCAAAATTTATTAGCTGCAAATTGCAGAGAATTTTGATTGTGGATGATAGAGAGAAAATTTTGATTTTTTACCTGGCTGACTCACATAAATTCAATGGGGTGTGGTTTTCTTTAAACTCAATTGTGTGGTAGTGCTGGGACAAACCCAGCAATTCTGGGCTCCCTGTGACTGTGCTTTGTGGGGGCATTACACTAGGTGGCTGAATTTACCAGCCTGTCAAATGGATATATTTGATTAATTTATGAATGTTCTGATAGCTCATACCAGAAAGACCAAACTAGGGTCACACCCCCCTTCAGTCCATGAAATCTCCTGCAGAATATGGCAAGTATCAGACAGAAATCTCTGTAAAATGCTGCCCTTGGTAAAATCTTACTTTATTATTCATGTCTTCATATATGACCTTCCTGGAAATGTGTTTTATGTGTGCATGTCCTTACTTAAAGTAGCAGCTGTTGGAACAATAACACATAACAGCGTCAGTCGTTGGACTCAGCAGTGTTCGCAATGGCTGCATTCAGCACTCTGTTCTTTTTGACTACTTTTCTTCAAATAGGTCTTTGGGATGCTTCTATTTTAAGAAAGTGGGTCTTGGTTGCTTTAATGTATGTGGTAGAGCATTTGACTCAACATTTCAGGCTTTCTGAATTTGTTGCTTGATGTATCATAGAATCACTGAGTGGTTGAAAGGGATCTTAAAGATCATCTAGTTCCAACCCCCTGCCATGGGCAGGGACACCCTCTGCTAGCCCAGGTTGCCCAAAGCCCCATCCAGCCTGGTCTTGAACACTGCCAGGGAGGGGACAGCCACAGCTTCTCTGAGCAACCTGTGCCAGGGCCTCACCACCCTTGATAAGAAGAATTTCTTCCTAGTAACTAATTTAAATCTAACCTTTTTTATTTTAAACTCATTACCCCTTGTCCTATCACTATGCTCCCTGATAAACAGTCCTCCTCCAGCTTTCCTGTAGTCCCCCTTTAGGCACTGAAGGCCTGCTGTAAGAACTCCCTGCAGCCTTCTCTTCTCCAGTTAAACAACCCCAACTCTCATAGCCTGTCTTCATAGCGGAGGTGCTCCAGCCCTCTGACCATCTCTGTGGCCCTCCCCTGGACTCGCTCCAACAGCTCAGTAATTTTCTTGTACTGGGGCCCCAGAGCTGGATGCAGTACTGCAGATGGGGGTCTTAGGAGAGCAGAGCGGAGGAGGAGAATCACCTCCCTTGGCCTGCTGGTTACACTGGTTTTAATGCAGCCCAGGCTTGTTGGAGGGTTATATTTTGGGCCATCCTCTGAATGGTTTAATTTATACTTCGTTTTGTAAGTACTTTGTGGATGATGAGCTTATGCTGGGCACTAGGCAATTTTTGTTGTGAAGTGTGCTTGCCAAATGTGTCAAATCTCACTGAAGCTGTTGCAGAAAGTGTCAAGCTAAAAACTGACATTTTTTCTTTTTTTTTTAAAGGAAGGTCAAATATTTCTGAGTTGCTGAGAATTTGAGTGTGGTTTTTTGTTAGAGGAAAGAATAGGCAGTAAGATTCCTGGCATGGCTGTCATTGTTTTGGGAGACATTTAAAACTTTGTGGTGATGCAGCTGTTTGCTCAATAGCAGTTTTGACAACTCCTAATGTGAGCAGAGAGAATTAGAAATATTAATATGGAAAAGCTGCTTTCACAAGCTAGACAGAATTGAATGTTTTATTCTGTATATTTATTTTCTTTATACTGGGAAGTAAGTCACCCCTGCTTCACCCCCACCCCCCCTCCCCAGTTACTTCTCTGTAGGTTATTTATGAAACCATTGGAGTCAGTTTTTCTCATTTCCTTACCACTTCTCACCTTGTTAGCTTATAGGTCCTCTTAACAGTTGTTTTTCTGGGTAGACTTAAGATGCTTTCCAACTAGAATACATGCCTTCCACTGCTTTGCATCCTCTTGGGATGGCTAGGTGAAATCTGAACTACTTAATGTTAAACTCACTTTATGGAGAAAACAGAAAACCAAGGGCTTAATTTCTGAATAGCTGCCTTGTGTTTACTGGTTGGTGGGTGGCTTGGGGTTTTGGGGTTTTTTTTGCTAGTTGGGGCAGACAGATACTGTGTAAAGACTTGGAACAGAGAAGCAGTTGTTTGTACAGGCTGCGAAGTAGGTCTCAGTAGTTGTACTTTCTCAAAGGAGCAAAGTCTTGCTCTTGGACAAGGTGGAAAGGTGGGCTGGAGAGAGAATAAACCAAACAGCTTCCTTAATTTTGGTGTCCAGATGACTGCAGTTGACTATCTGGTGCACCTGTCTTCAGTGAGAACTAGTTTAGCAGCAGTGTTGTGTCATAGAGAGCCCTGCCTTCCCCTCAGATGTGGAATGCAGATCGTGCATGTAACTGGTTGTCACTTGTTTCCTGTATCTTGCTTTAGAATCTCATGGAAACCTGTCTGTCTAAAGTTTGTATTTTCATTATATTACATGCAAGTTACTAGAAGTGGAGGTACTCTCTTGTTTTAGATCTCGGTTGTTTTTCTTATAAAAGAAAATGTATTTTCCTATCTGGAAGCTCTGTTTTTAATCTGTGAACTGAATCAGGCTGAGTAATAACACTGCCAGATTGCACCAGCCCATTTATTCCCCACATTATGCCACTGCTAGCCTGCTCTCTCTGAGCAATACAAAAATTGGAGTCTGTTTAATTATTAAGTAGTAGTGGATTTAGAACAAATACAAGGGAAGGTGGCAAGGACTACTAAATGACAAAGCATCCATCAGCTGGGTGGGCATGGAGCGGTAAGTGCTGTTTTGGTATCAACTGCACCTTTTGTTGATGAGTTTACCCTTACGTTGCAGTTGTTACCCCTCAATGTGCCATGTTTTGCTTAGCCCTCAATGTGCCAGAGCTTCTGATGATGAATGTACTTTTCCACAAATCTGTATGAATTCTATGCCTGATGGGGAAAACAAATCTATGCATTTTAAAACCTGTTTTTCCTCCCTTGGTCATAAAAAGCAACCCATGCTTACATTTAAATTAGAAAAACTAATATAGACATGCTTACTGTAGTCTCTTTTTCCTTAAATAAAATTTGGTCAGCATGTTTATTGCTGATGGTATAGAATTCTGGCCAATGAAGTTGTCAGTGTCCTCTCTCTGGAAGTCCTCAAGGCCAGGCTGGATGGAGCTTTGAGCAGTGTGTTGTAGTTGCAGGTTCTATGCAGTGCTACAGGCTTGGGGGAGACTGGCTGGAGAGCTGTCAGGCAGAGAAGGGCCTGGGGGTGCTGGTTGACTGCCGACTGAATATGAGTCAAGAGTGTGGCCAGAAAAGCCAACGGCATGCTGGCTTGTATCAAAAATAGTGTGGCCGGTAGGTCTAGGGAGGTGATCATGCCCCTGTACTTGGCATTGGTGAGACTGCACCTTGAGTGCTGTGTCCAGTTCTGGGCTCCTCACCATAAGGAGGTTGAGGTCCTTGAGCGAGTACAGAGAAGGGCAACCGGGCTGGTGAAGGGGCTGGAGGGCAAATCCTATGAGGAGCTGCTGAGGGAGCTGGGGCTGTTTAGCCTGGAGAAGAGGAGGCTGAGGGGAGACCT
>VZTU01000193.1:0-110749 GCA_013400835.1 Zapornia atra | reverse complement strand
CCTTAAGCTTTATGAAAACTTGGACACACAAGTCGTCTGAACCTAGAGTGTAACATTCTCATTACTTGAATAATGAATGAGCTGCATAGTTGCTGCTTTAGTGTTTAAAAAGTCAATTTGTAGCACTTACTGTGTGTTTTTGTCGTCATTTGTTGGGGGCAGAGTATGGTCTGGTTCTTCCTAGAAAGAAACAAATGGAATAACTTGTTGAATCTTGATCAGCTGGTGATTGTTGTTGTGTGGTTACTTATGTCACGAATAAAGAGGAGTATGCTTTAAATCAATAGTCAGGCTGTAAATGTGAGTGGAACCGCCTTGTGTTTGCAGTTTAAATTAATGCATGTGTAAGACTAGCATGAAAAAACTGGCAGAAAAAAATTAGCCTTAAGATTTAGGTAGCTTAGAAGTTTTTTTAAGTATGGCTTTTAACGTGCTTCTGAACCTATTTGGTGCACCTTACACAAAGAACTCAAGCGTATTCTTATTAATTGTTTAAAATAAAACTCGATGCTTTGATTGTCTAGACTTGAACATATGCATAATTTATTTTTTTCTCAAGGGAGCGATGATGAATATAGTGATGATGATGACATGAGCTGGAAAGTGAGGCGTGCAGCTGCTAAATGTCTGGATGCTGTGGTTAGCACACGACATGAGATGCTTCCAGAATTCTACAAAACTGTATCTCCTGCTTTAATAGCCAGATTCAAAGAACGTGAAGAGAATGTGAAAGCAGATGTTTTTCACGCATATCTTTCTCTTTTAAAACAAACTCGACCTGTGCAAAGTTGGCTTTGCGATCCTGATGCAATGGAACAAGGAGAGACGCCTTTGACAATGCTTCAGAGTCAGGTTATTTGTCAAGATTTTGGTTATCTACCTCACTACAGTTTTATTAATACAAATCTAGTTTTGCTTTGTTCCATCTCACCTTTTAAAATTATTAGTATTTCTTTTTGGATGGCAGTTCTTAAGAATCTTCATTTCCCAGTGTTTATATAATTTCTCTACTTCTGTAGAAAAATCAGAAATAGAGTGGTAGGACACACATCTTTCTTTATATTTCCCCACCCCTCCGCCCCCCCCAGTGATCAGAGATGAAAGAAATGTCAGCTATTGCATCAATTAACAGATGTGTGATGATTACAGGTTCCCAACATAGTTAAAGCCTTGCACAAACAGATGAAGGAGAAAAGTGTGAAGACTCGTCAGTGTTGCTTTAACATGCTGACTGAGCTAGTAAATGTATTACCTGGAGCCCTAACGCAACATGTTCCTGTACTTGTACCAGGTATGAGAAACATATTATTAATTTAAAGATTTATTAATACATTAGATGTGAAGTTTTGAAATCTTTAAGTCTTGACTGTGTTTTTTGCAAAAGCTTTGAAGTGTTGCTTCTATTTAAAGAAATTGGCGAAATAATCAGCTTCTGTGTGGATCCATATAAATATTTTAGTGACGTATTTCCATTAATCTTGAAAACAACGATTGGCTCTAGGACTGAGATTTTCTAATACATCTTAAAAAAAGGTTAATTTGCTGCTTAATTGCAAGATCAAATTGCCTTTCTCATCTGAGAGAGAAATATTATCCATATTTTAGCTTTTGGGACCTAAAATGTTGAATTTTGATGTAATAAAAAAAAGTAAGTTCAGAAAAATTAAAGGTTTAGAATGCTCTTCTAATTAAGGAAATACATCACAAGCCATCAGACGGCCTATGCCCTCTGTGTTGAAGCAGCTTAAAACAAATTGCTTGAATAAAATGGTGAAAGGGGCTCGGAAACATTCAAGAAAGGCTGGGAGCAGGAAAAGATAATGGAGTGTAGCTGCCTCCCTTCAGAAATTTTGCAGTGTTCTAACAGCATATAAATACCTAACCTAAAAATACATTTTTCTTTTTTCTTCCAGGAATAATTTTTTCACTGAATGATAAATCAAGTTCTTCTAATCTGAAGATAGATGCTTTGTCCTGTTTGTATGTGATCCTGTGCAATCATTCTCCCCAAGTCTTTCATCCTCATGTTCAAGCATTGGTACCTCCAGTTGTAGCTTGTGTTGGAGACCCATTTTACAAGATAACATCAGAGGCACTTTTGGTTACCCAACAACTTGTGAAAGTCATTCGTCCTTTAGACCAGCCTTCTTCTTTTGATGCTACTCCTTATATCAAAGATTTGTTTACTTGTACAATCAAGAGATTAAAGGCTGCTGACATTGATCAGGAGGTGAAAGAAAGGGCAATATCTTGCATGGGTCAAATAATTTGTAGCCTTGGTGACAGCCTAGGCACAGACCTGCCTAGTACACTTCAGATCTTCTTAGAGAGACTGAAGAATGAGATCACTCGGTTAACTACAGTGAAGGCCATGACACTGATTGCTGGTTCTCCTTTGAAGATAGATTTGAGACCAATCCTTGGGGAAGGAGTTCCTATTCTTGCCTCTTTTTTGAGGAAGAACCAACGAGCTTTGAAACTGGGCACTCTTTCTGCTCTAGATATATTAATTAAGAATTACAGTGACAGCTTGACAGCTGCCATGATTGATGCTGTTCTGGATGAGCTTCCACCTCTGATTAGCGAAAGTGATATGCATGTATCGCAGATGGCCATCAGCTTTCTGACAACGCTGGCTAAAGTTTATCCTTCCTCCCTGTCAAAGATTAGCGGGTCCATTCTCAATGAACTTATTGGGCTGGTGAGATCACCTCTACTTCAGGGTGGAGCACTTAGTGCCATGCTAGAATTTTTCCAAGCTTTGGTTGTGACTGGTACAAATAATTTAGGCTATATGGATTTACTGCGCATGTTAACGGGTCCAGTGTACTCGCAGAGCACAGCACTTACTCACAAGCAGTCTTACTATTCCATTGCCAAATGTGTTGCTGCCCTTACTCGAGCCTGCCCTAAGGAAGGACCAGCTGTTGTAGGTCAGTTCATTCAAGATGTCAAGAACTCAAGGTCCACGGATTCCATTCGGCTTTTGGCTTTGCTTTCTCTTGGGGAAGTTGGGCATCACATTGACTTAAGTGGACAAATTGAGCTAAAGTCTGTAATTCTAGAAGCATTCTCTTCTCCTAGTGAAGAAGTCAAATCGGCGGCTTCTTACGCGTTAGGCAGTATTAGTGTTGGCAATCTTCCTGAGTATCTGCCGTTTGTCTTACAAGAAATAACGAGCCAGCCTAAGAGGCAATACCTTCTTCTTCATTCCTTGAAAGAAATAATTAGCTCTGCATCAGTGATTGGTCTCAAACCATATGTTGAGAACATCTGGGCCTTACTCCTGAAACACTGCGAATGTGCAGAAGAGGGTACAAGGAATGTTGTTGCTGAATGTTTGGGCAAGCTAACGTTAATAGACCCAGAGACTCTGCTTCCACGGCTCAAGGGATACTTGGCATCAGGTGAGCAGTAGTAGCTCATATATATATTGTAGCAAGTGGCCATACGCCATCTTTTAATACATTGATCTAGTTTTGCAAATTATTTGCTTAAGTTTTGTGACAGACTTGAAGTTTTGCTTTCCTTCCACCCCAGCAGTGTGAAGCCGAGATGGTTCTGTTTATACCAGAAGAACTTAGTGATCTTTAGCAGAAGTTAACTTTATGGTCTGCTTTCAGACTGTGGTATTTCAATTAATAATGTTTTATGTTTAACCGAGTTACAAACTTCAAGGGGAAGGAGCATGGTGACAAAGGGACAGCACTACTTGACAAACCATATTCCTAATTTTCAGATAGAATTCTGAAACTTAGAAAGATTAGGAAGTATACTGTGCATAATCCAGTAATCAGTTTCATATCAAGAGTGTTGACAAGTTTTCTTCATGTGCTTCTGCTTTAAAGAGGAGAGAGGTTTGTAGGCCTATGTGGTGAGTTAAAAAAATCTGTCCTAATTAGGCTCATTACTTGAATTGTCTGATGCAGATAAAGTTTATTATCTTATAAGATACTTATTACCAAAGTTAGGCTCTCATCCCCTGTTTAAAATGGAACACAAGAACATCTATGGAGAAAACAGGTTACAATGTTAATAATAAGTAGTATTTCTTCTTCAGTGTTCCTAAGTGTTAGATGTTTAAGAAGAATAGGATTGAACATTATTTAAATTCTGTAGTTGTACTGTTTTAATGTTGCATACTTACACTTTTGTTTCATGTTAGGGTCCTCATATGCTCGAAGTTCAGTGGTTACTGCTGTCAAGTTCACTATTTCTGATCATCCACAACCCATAGACCCACTCCTGAAGAACTGCATAGGTAAGTGCTTTACTTTAGTGACAGCTTTTATGTCTTTAAGAAATAAAATTCCTCTTTAAATTGTTTGTTGTATTTTGAGGGAAAAAAAATCTAGCCTGTTTGAATTCTGAGCAGTAAAAGTTGTGTGAATAAAAAAGGTTTGTATTGAAGATGTAATGGGAAAATAATACAAGGAGATAGGGTTTTTAGGAAGGTCATATCCAGAGGCTGGTTTCTTTTCCCATGTGCTTGCCAAATTATATCAGTTTGATGTAGGAATGTAATGTCTTGGAAATACTTGACATTTGGTCATCTACAATACACGTGCATGTGTGAACTCTGAGTATTGCCAGGTGGCAAAGTGTAAATGTAGAAAGATCCTTAGGATTCTGTAATACTTTGAGATCTGAAAGCTATGGAAGCGTGTCTGTGTTTACAAGGACAAGGTAATCAGAGCTTCCAGTGTAACAGCAGTATGAAGAAGTGATCTGCAATGCTGCAGGGGTTTTTTTGATTTGTGTTTTGTTTGTATGACCAAGTATTGCAGATTTGTTCAGTATGCTTTGGTGAATGTTTTGCAGTGGCCTGATCACAGGTTTAAAGATTTGTAGAAACTCTGTATACAGCTAAAAGTAATGGGGAAAAAAAGGTTAATCTTGGAAAATGTACCGTTTTGTAGAGAGCAAGGCTTTTATTTATGGGGAAGTGGTGTCAGTTCCTATGTGTTATTTTTATTACTAAGCTTAATTTTTTTAAAATAATATGTTGAAGANTACTTTGTTGGGTTTTGTTTTTTCTTTTTCCTTGGAAGAAGTTACTTTAATATTTACACCCTTTTATTTTTCTCCTTTGAAACATTTCAGTGGGAAGTTGCTAGTAAAACTTCACAACCCTTTGGGGAAAATACTATCTATTCCTGCAGGCATTTATTTTAACAAGGCTGTAGTATGGAACTATGGACATGCTAAACTGAAAATGCTTGGAGTGTGTGGTGGGGTAGGATGACATGAGGGCTGTTGCTACAGTAATATATTACCGAGTGGGCTTATCTTCTGTCACTATATGCCAATTTAGGACTCAAAAAAATCAATGTATCAATAGTTTTTTTGAGTGGTATTCTCTTAATTCTTGAACTGCAGAATTTAAATGGGTTTTCTTCTGCATATTCTGAGAGAAATGAATGGATAAAAGGAAATGTTGTATTAAATATAATTTTCATTAATTTACATGCTATACATTTAAAAGCAAGTTGAAATGTCGTTAAGTGATAGCCACTTATTTTGGTGGGGTTCTTTAACTTCTCTTTCATTATCTGAAATGTAAGATATCTCAGCTCTCTAATACTTCAGATATGATTCTAATGAAACCAGGTTTGTCTAATCATGCTAAAGTAGCAGGTATTGGTCTGTGCTACATGAAAGTAAGCCCTGTGCTAAATGTGTCCTTTTGAAAAGTTTAAGCAAAGATACTTGTAAAAGTAAGAAATGAAAAACATTCTTGTACGTTGATGTATTTCTTTGCATGATTGCAGGTGACTTTCTGAAAACATTGGAGGACCCAGATCTCAATGTCAGGAGAGTAGCCCTAGTGACGTTTAATTCAGCTGCACACAATAAACCATCATTAATAAGGGACCTCTTAGATAGTGTGCTTCCTCACCTTTACAATGAAACAAAAGTCAGAAAGGAATTAATCAGAGAGGTACGTTGACTGAGAGGAACAGTGCTGAATGTAAGTAGATTCCTTTTTTCTTTTCTCATTTTTTTTTCTCTTTTAAATTTTCTGACAGGTGGAAATGGGACCATTTAAGCATACAGTGGATGATGGGCTGGACATAAGGAAAGCAGCTTTTGAGTGCATGTATACTCTTTTGGATAGCTGCTTGGATAGACTAGATATATTTGAATTCTTAAACCATGTTGAAGATGGCCTGAAGGATCACTATGATATTAAGGTTAGCTGTCATCATTCTGTGTGTAAGCGGTGGCTTAGTCAAAATATTTTAAACAGTGAATAGGTGGAAATAGTAAAAATACTGCTTCTTATACTGAAGTACTTCACTATATTTGCCATTTTCATTCAAATGTTGCTGTTAAAAAAGAAATACCTCTCTGTATGTGCTGAGCATAACTGGTTGTTGATTTGTTTTTTTCTCAACCTAGATGCTAACCTTTTTAATGTTGGTGAGATTGTCTACCCTTTGTCCAAGCGCAGTGCTGCAGAGGTTGGATAGGCTTGTTGAACCTTTACGTGCTACATGTACAACCAAGGTATCGTTTTGAACTTTAAACATGTTTAAGTTAATTATTTTGTTTTGTCTTAAAGAAGTATAAATGGACTCATGTATGAAAAACGCTTCTGGGAATCTAGGTGTGTTGCTGCAGCATTTCCTGAGTGATAGTTCATCAGCTACAATAGGGCAATATAAATAGGGCCCTTAAATTTCTTTAAATTACGAATGGAAGAACAGACTTACAGAATCATAGAATGGTTAGGGTTGAAAGAGACCTTAATGACCATCAAGTTCCAACACCCCTGCCTTGGGCAGAGACACTTTTCACTAGACCAGGCTGCTCAAGGCCTCATCCAACCTGGCCTTGGGCCCACCTCCTTGGGCAACCATACCAGTGCCTCACCACTGTTGTCGTGAAGAATTTTTCCTAATATCCAATCTAAATCTATGCCCTTCCAACTTTAAACCACTGCCCCATGTCCTATCACCCTTCTATAAAGTCCTTCCCCAGCTTTCTTGTAGGTCCCTTCAGATACTGGAAGGCTGCTCTAAGATCTCCCCAGAGCTTTCTCCAGGCTGAATAATCGCAACTCTCTCAGCCTGTCTTCACAGGAGAGGTGCTCCAGCCCTCAAATCGTTTTCATGGCCCTCCTCTAGACCCATTCCAACAGTTCCATGTCCTTCTCATGTTGGGGACTGCAAAACTGGATGTAGTACTCCAAGTGGGGTCTCGGGAGAGCGGATTAGAGGGGCAGAATCACCTCCCTTGATCTGCTGGCCACGCTCCTTCTGATGCAGCCCAGGATATGGTTGGCCTTCTGGGCTGCAAGCGTGCATTGTCAGCTCATGTCAAGCTTCTCAACTTGCTAGCTTCTTTCTGAAAATCCTCTGTTACTTTGACATTTTTGTTCCTTAAAAATCTAACTGCCCCTTGGGCAACTTGTAAGTCTCACTTGATGTTGAATAGGGAAACAAATACTGAGAGTTTTTCTGACTTATAATGATTGTGGTGTTGTAGACAAGCATATGGGTGATAAAGGATGTAGGCTATGTAAAGCAGCCTGATTTGGGGTTTTTTTGGGGGTTTGGTGGGGGTTTTTTGTTTGAAATTTTTCCCCTTCATTTATGTTATAAGATTCTTGGGTTTTAGCACAGTTGGTTTGTTCCGTATACTCTGACAACCACTTAATACCCGATTTACTTTGCTTTTCCATTAATGTAATCTGTCGTATTTCATGTATGAAACTTCACTGATGGCAATGATAACTTATGTTGGTGTCACTGAAACATCTTTGATAATTATAACAGAAGGTTAGGCAGTTAGCTGCTAACAAAGGTCAACTGTTTAGAAATTCATATTCTCTGAGAACAGAGATATCATTTCAATGTTATTTACTGACCTGACAAAGAGGTTCACTGCTACAATTGTTTTTATTTGGTAATTGACTTGTAGTTTAGAACCCTTTTCTACTTCCCAGTCAGTATTCATGTTTCAGACTTATTTTTAAACTTCTGGTCTCTAAAAAAAAGATGTAAAGGTTTTTTCTTGGGTTTTTTTGTGTGTGGTGGTGTTGGGTTTTGTGTTTATTTTCTTTTAAGAGCTTAGGCCCTTTTGAAAGCTGTGCAGAGTGGTAGCATGGAAGGAAATATGTCTTGAAGTTGGGTTTTGGGGTTTTTTTTGTTTGTTGGGTATTTTTAAGGTGGATGTAAAGGGAGGGTTAAGCAAAAGTTTAAAATATATTGTAATTTTTTTCCCCTTAGGTAAAGGCAAACTCAGTGAAACAGGAGTTTGAAAAGCAAGATGAACTGAAACGATCTGCTATGAGGGCAGTAGCAGCGCTTCTAACCATTCCAGAAGCAGAGAAGAGTCCATTAATGAGTGAATTTCAGTCACAGATAAGCTCTAACCCTGAGCTGGCAGCCATCTTTGAAAGTATCCAAAAAGATTCATCATCCACCAACTTGGAATCAATGGACACTAGTTAGATGAAATAGGGACCATTATGTTGAACCATATGATGCACTGAATTGACAGGTTATGAGTAAGAAACAGAAAAAGTATCTAATCTACACATTGTTCCACTTTATGTACCTTTACGGAGACAGTTGGCTTTTCCCATTGTTGCTTTTCTAGCATTTATTCCAGAGATGTATTTCCATAATCCAGAGTTTGTTAACCACTCTTGTTTTAGTGGATTTGGCCACATTTGGAAATGACAAAGTTGACGCATGGTGTATGGAAATAGTTTCCAACATCCATTTGCCCTGTAATGTTTAGGATTAAAATGTCAAAATTTTGTGACCATGATTTTTTTTTTTTTTTTAATTTTTTATTCACTCTTTCTACTTGCAAACAAAGAAAAGGGGGGAGGGGGAAGGGGGGAAATCAAGCATCCAGGTGCACCATGTTTTTGTACAACTTCTTGTTCCTTTTTGTTTCAGCTTCATAAATTGGTTTGGCTGGCAGATGAATTCTGTGTAAGATTTATTATATTAAAGAGAGAGGGTTTGGGCACAATTCAGAAACAAAAAAAGCAGACATAAATGTCATTTTTAAAGGTGTGGGGATTAGCAAACGATATCCCTGTTGTGCGCACTAATTTTGCATGAGCAAGTTTACAAATATATATTGTCTGTAAAACAGCATGTGCAGTTTATTTGTCATGCAAGTTACACTAAATTCTACTGTGTCAGTGCAGTTTTCAGGTGTTTTGACATATGGAACATCCTTAGAGGAAGGGACAAATGAAGGTTGGCTGTCTTAACCTGGCTTTTTTAAATGCCAGTAGTATGACCCTGCAGATGTTCTTACAGTAAATGTGACAACTCCTGCAGTTCTTACGGTTTTCATGCCCACTCAAAGGCTGGACTGCTGGAACTGAGGGGAGCAAACTGGAAGATGGGAGGGGAAATAGGATGAGCTGGAGGTAAAATAAGCAGAGAACAACAACAGCTGTTCACTCGCTTCTGAACTCTGGATTGAATTTTGCTTTCATTACAAAAGTGTGAAATGAGTTTTCTTCAGTGGCTTCTACCTCCTATTCTTCACCCAGCAGCTTTTGCTAAGGCACTAATCTTCAGTATTACCCAGGCAAGAAGTACTGCCACACCGTCACTTTGTGCCCGGCAGAATGTTTTCAGGGAGACGGAACCACCAGTAGGTCGCAGTGCTGCAAGTGTCATACAGTATTCTGGCCAGATAGGAAACAGGGAATGGCCTTAAGACTGGAGAGGGATAGAAATGAAACAGATACAAGGGGAAAAAAATCTGCATGCTGAGGTAATCTAAAAGTGGGCGAGGAGGTGGTAGCTGGCAATCTCGCAATAAACTGGATTTGGGAATTTAATAGCATAAGATGGGGAACCACTGCCTCAAATTGAGACTTGTCATTATTTGGTTAATGCAGTTGCTTACTTTGTCTGTTTTTTTCAGTTGGATCTGAATTTGATTTTTTTCCTCTAGTTAACTGGTATTTTTTAGCTAGTTTGATAGTTTGGAAGCCTGTTACACAGTTAGGTGGCATAAGCTGCTACGTGACTAAACAAACATACATTTTTATGACCTCGGGTGGTTTCCTGTGAGCACTGGGGTTCGGGAGCAAATTCTTCACCCTACATCCATGCTTGCAGCTTGGGAAAAGCAGGAGAGATACTGGTGCATTTTACTTTAATAAAAGGACCTGAACAAAGAGATCTATGAGCTCGTTCAGTAGTAACAATTTTAATGCTGTAGAAATTTTTGAAACTGTAGCTTTCTCTGTCTCCAAAGTCTTCATACTAATGTAACAATTGTCTTCTAGAAGTAGAAATAAATGAGATTAAATGTACCAACATATCTAAATGTCATGAAAAAGAATGGGATGACTCTAGAGAGAAACCATGTGGCAGAAAAAAGCACTGTGAATTAGATGTGTTTTATCTTGCTGTATAACTCATCTACTTCAATTACAGCAATATACAGGCCTCCTAATTAAGAATCTGTTGTGCTAATTAGTTGTCAAACTAATCTTAGAACTTTGATTCCAGAATGCATTAAAATGTTTTACAGACCTAAAGCTAGGTGTGAGAATGGTATGATAAACATGAAGTGTGAGGCTAAAATATGTCAATAGAGTAGGTGGCAACGGTAAGTAAAGAGAATACTTGTGTTCGTAGCTGTGAGATTGTGTTTGTGTTCTGCCATAAAGCCTAATGTGGGGGTTGCAAATAATCTGCTCTTTGCTTTTTACAGTACATTAGTGGGGCAAGCCTATGGGTGGGAGAGAAGCTTGAGCTGTGTTGCACAGTGAATGCTTGCTTGCAAGAGGGAAATTTTTACTTTGCCCACTGGTGCAGCAGGTGGGAACATAAAAATTAAGTCTTCCCTCTAAATTACAGAAATTCTAGGAGATTCATTATCTCTGAGCATCAGTTGGTTGATTTGGTGATGCAGGAAGGTTGTGTAATGCTGATACATGTGTTTATGACACTCAAAGGTAACTGCACCATGGTTACTGGAATTATTGATTAGCTTTATGAAATCTAACCAGCTTAGGTGTTTAGGTTCCACTGACTTTCACTGGATCACTTGATAGAAAGGTTTTTGATCCCCCACCCTGTATATCAAAGTAATCTGGTGTATTTTTCCTTTTAGTGCAAGTATGTCCAGGTAGTTTTGTTAAGGATGGTGTCAGGAATTACCTGTAGCTGTTCTCTTTAAATTCCAAGTATCTGAAACTAAAATATGGCATTACTCTCATTAAAACAAAACCAGAATTCCGAAAAGCTGCTCTTAAAGATCTTTTTTGGCATGATGAGAAATTTCTCTAGTGTTTTTCATCCTTTTGCACACAGGCAATTGAGACCAATTAATAAGCTTGTGCATAACACAGAAATGGTTGGCTAGTCCTTGCATTGCAGATTCTTGCCTTTAAATATTTTTGTATCTCAAAAGTACTTAATGCTCTCAATTTCCATTAAAAAAAAAATATCCTGTCCTCCTTGCAAGGGAAGTCTGTTCTAAAATTAGAAATTGGAAGCTACAAGTACCTTAAGAACACTGCACTTCAATTGTGTAAATTGATTTTTTTAATATTTTTTTTTCTTTAAAATGTTACATTTAATACCACAGCTGAGAAAATAATAAAAGCTGAGCTACTTCCAGATTGTATTTTTGAGGAAAGGATGGCAGTGCACGTAAGCAGCATTGCTTCCCTCAGCTGAAGGATTATTTTAACATTTCATCAACTCAAATCAGAAATGTGAATAAAAAGTTCCTATCTGCTACTATTCCATTGGGCTTAACAGATGCACTCAGTAATGATGCTAGGAACAAGTTCACCCTGACCTGAGTGGACAGCTTAGTAGTAATAGTAGTAGTAGTAGTAGTAGTATTGTAGCAACTGTTCCCATCTCTACTGGTCACTTCCCCTTGAGATCCCTTTTAAGTGAAGTAACACATGGCCATAGAAATGTGTGGGGTGGTTTTGGTTTTATTAATCCTGATCACTGACTGCAGTGACCTATGTCTCTGCCAGATACCAAACGTTAAGCCTGCGGCAGCTGAGGTTTATCTCCCTCTTGCTCTAAACTTCAGATAAAAAGTATGTTGTTGTTGTTGTTACTATCCTTAAAGTTATTTTTGGAGAGGTGAAAAATGCTGGTAAATTTATTACTTGTTGGCCTTGTTCTCTCAGTGGTATGAGGTGGAAGGGTTTGCTTGCCACACTACAGAACATGACTGGCTGTGCAGGCGCTGACAGCAAGTGTGGCCCCTGCTCCAGAAGAGCCCTTCAGTGTAGACTTACAGCTCTTCTGCTAAACTGACCTTTTTCTTCAGGATCTATTTATAATGTTTCCTTTTATCTGAGCTGGGGGAAGGAGAAGGAGATTTGGGTACTTGAGAATAATGAAATAAATTGATCTATGACCGATGTTGGTGAAGCTGGGAAGCTCTCTGCAAGAGGTGCTTTTGTGAAGATGGGGCAACTTTGTCTTGGTAGGGAGTTAAATTTCTTCAGATTCGTTTCCACTCCATGAAGCTTTAATGTTTCCACATAATCTTTGGTGAGGAGAAAACTGCCTTTGGAAAGGTCATCCATCCCCTGAAACAAGCAAAAGGGTTTCTGTTGATTTTAGTCTGTATATTGTGAACATAACCCTGAACCAGAGAAGAAGTAAGTGTTTCTGAGAGTCGTGCAGACACTACCTTGAAGTGTAGCTCTAAGAGAAAAATGAAATCTTAATGTGAGAATATTTTCATTTAAAATAATTCTCCTTTATTCTGTGTTCTGCCTTTGATCATACTTTTGGGGAATGGAAATACAGAAGGGGGGGAGGGGGAAGTAATTAGCAAGCTGAGAACTACTGTGATCCCAGAACTTAAAGATTTAATTTCTATTCCCTGATGCTTCCTTTAAAAAAAAATCCAACCAGAGGTATTTTGACAAAGGTACATAGTAATTCTGAAAAAACTTTTTATTCTGAAGGGGTTTTTAAAATATTTTCATTATATTTCCTTCTATTCTGAAGGAATTCTTTCCCTTCATGTGTAGATTTCTCCCACCTGACAACTTGGAGGCAGTTCAATATGGCTCTGCAGCCCTCAGGAGATAAGCTGTGTAACTTGGCTCAGTGCAGTGAAGATATTTCTAAAGTAGAAAAAGTTTGCATTTCCCTCTTTCCCAACATTTTTTTTATTAATAGATTTTAAAAAAGAATGAAATTGTTTACATATGACTGTAGTTTCCATTCAACCTCCAGCCGTTCTTCTCTTCATCTGGACAAGTACTGGACTCTGTCATCTGATTACTGATCTGTGGTGCCTCCCTTCCTGGGGACCTTGTCTTGCTCCAACCCTCAGTAAGGTTATTTTCTAGAACGCTCAGGTTTGTCTCCTGCATCCACAACATTTCCACTGCGTGTGAAGACAGTTCTTGTGTAAGTGGTATGTAGTACCCATTTTGCAGAGGGATTTCTCTGAGAGATGTGACACTTAAATGCAGCTGAATGACATTTTTTGAGGAAGTTCATAGTTAGCTGCTCTCCTTGGCAGTGAAAATCCAGTATACCCAAAATCCACTGGAATTTAGAGGATTAAAGAAAGAGTAAGTACAATTTTGTTATGCAAAATTATATGCAAGGACAAAACCCAGTTTGTTCCATGCATAGCTAGTGGAACGTGGCTTCATCTGAGTTTTCCTCTTTCCCCTCAATGTCTTCATGCTTATGTTGTGTCAAATGATCTGTGCTGCCAGACCAGTAAGGTGTCTCCTGTTGTAACCGCGAAGTTCTGCTTACTGAGGGCACGTACAGGAGGAGGAGGTACTTCAGTTCTTTTCTGTCCATGGCTGATACACAGGTGACAAACTTTGAGGTGTCAGCCATGTTCAACAGAAGGGTAGAAACTGACCAGGGTTTAAACTGTGATCCTGACACCTTTTCAAAGTCAAACAGCTTCACCATCTTTCAGATGAGTCTTCATCAGGAGGAAGATGCTCAGTACAACTTACTTTAATTTAGTTCTTGTTCTTCCTAACACTAGGTTGCAAATGCATTATCTCTGGTTTGATTTGTGACTCGTTTACAAAAACCATCTCAACATCCACATTAGAAATGTGGAACTGAAGCTGCAGGTGGAGGAGATGGTTGATTTTAGTACCCTGGTACGGGGCAGCCAAAGTAAAAACCTAAACTTTGCACTGCCTTCTCACATGGTCCATAAAGTGGGTTGAATTCAGCCTTAATAAAATGGTAGAATATTTGTATCTCCAAGTACAGATGTGAAAGATTAGGAAGTGGTTTGACATGGAAGACTATACACTGACCTGTATTGATTTCTGGAGAGTATATATGCATTGACATTAGTTGCAGGTTGCTTTTTAAGGAGTTAATTCTTTGTCATTTCTCCTTCACTCTCCCAACTTCTCAAAATAAGAGAAAAAACCCACAATTCAGTAATTTTGTAGCAGTGTTGGTGTTTGATTTCTGTAGGATCATGGTGCTTTTATTTTCTTCTCACTTTTAAATCTTTCAGTGGGAAAAAAAATGAAGTGGAAATTTGATTGAGTGGCTTTGTCTTCTGCCTTAATTCTATGTAGAGTTCTGTAAGAACAATGAAGAGGGGTTACTTATCCGTGGAGAAAATAACGGTTTCTCAGTGGTTTGAATGGATGGATTCAGGTTGAAACTGGTATCATCAAAGGGTAGCTGAGAACAAAGAATTATCTGAAATTGTAAACCTTCTAGTTGTCCGTGAAGGATTTATTTCAGGTCTGTGGGTGGCTGGTTCAGGAAGCTTAAAGCTAGAAGGAGGATAAAGGCAGACTATTGCACACAAATGTGAATCTACATCCTATTGCTGATTGGGAAATGGTTAGTATGTGTTGGTACGATTTCCCTTAATACTCGTGTCATTGGACAGTTATTGCTCCAAGACTTTTCATAGCTTGGCTATCGACAAAATACTTTGTGTGTTACCCAAGTTGTCTTTGGTGAAGGGAAAATGAATTTGAAGGGTGGTTTGGGAAGAGTGCAGAAACAGTTGGACAACTGACTGGGATTGTTTTGTCCCCGTGTATCTTTTAACAAATGGAAGGATGGGAAAGAAAAACATCCCTTGGCAAGTTTAGGCACTTCTGTAGAAGGATGCCAAGAAGAACGCTGTAGAGTATAATGAATTTTCTTTGGTCAAAGGATTTTCGGTTTTGTTCACTGTCCTGGTGTGCACACCAGAAATAAAAAGAAGTCTACTATGGCTAACCAAATAGACCTGGTAAAATGCTGTGTACCTGGGGTCAGACCTGCCAGTTGGAACTACAGGAGTTACTGCGAGAATCAAACCTGTTTAAGAACAATCCAAAGGGTGCTGTCACAGTACAGATGTGACTTTATATGCTTAGCTGTGTGATATAAGCAAGGTACATGAAAGAAGAGACTACAGAAAGAAGAGACTGGGGAGCTGTTCTGCATCATGCTGGTTAACACGTGTGTGGCAAGGGCCCATAGCTGTGTGTAGTATGGGTGACATGTAAAACACACTGTTGGAAGGTGGGGAGGGAAAGTATTTAATCGCTGAAACTGAGAGTTAATAATGCTGCTAATCATCCCAGTAAATGAAACTTGAAAATGCTGCTGTGTCGACTAATGAAATAAAGCAGGCAACCACAATGCACAATTCCCAGTATCAGCTTGAAATACTCTGCAGGAATTGAGTCGGGTGTTTATCCAACCTCCAGCCTTCACAAGTGGTCAAGAGCAAGTGGGGGAACATTTACTCTATGCTCATCTCCTTTATTTGTGTTTTAACGTGGTCTAGTGGATCAAAGTGATTTGAAATCAAGAATGCTTATTCTTAAAAATAATTAAGTATTTGCAGGCTTCTTTAGCAACCTATTTAAGTCAGCTTTGAAGAATACCACTTCTCTCTTCTCAGAAAGTGACCCACCGCTGTTGTAGACTACAGCTAATACTTGAACACATCAAGGAGCAATCTCTGGACAGTGCTTTGAAAAGGCAAAGAATATAATACAGGATTTAAGTATTTACCTGCAAAGCTACCCTTAAATATCACCGTCCTGCTTCTGCGCTGCCATGCTGTTTGTTTACAAGAGAGGTGTTCCAACACATGCACTTCAGGATTGTAAACAGATGAAATCTTGTATTGTGAATGCTTGTTTGCTTTATGTCACTACAAAACCCTGTCTCCCTTGCCTTGATTCAATCTTGCGTACTTCCCTGTAGGTTTATCCAGGGTTCAGCCTAGAGCAAGAAAACCAGAATTCGTTTCTGACAAAGCTGATGTTACAGCAACAGAGAAGCCCTAGGAAACGTCTGAGGGCTGCGTACAGAGTAGTGTGTCTGACTACGAAGATGTCACGGTGAATGCGCCCCATTTCACAAACCAGACATTTATTTGACAAAAGCAGTGGAAATAGGTTTATTTAAAAGCACAGTCTCTGAGAACAGCCTCAGAAGCATCTGTGATAAATCCGTTCTTACGGCTGCTTGATAGCGTGGCTGAAGAAGAGCCGATTCACAGTGAAGCCTGTCTTCACTGCTCATCAGCGGCCTTTGCTAAAGGAAAACCCAGGTCTCCCTGCCTGACTGTATCAGTAAGCCCACTGTGGGACGCTGGGAATCACAGCGCAGTGCCGAAGGTTAGTTTTGTGCTCAACAGCAAGATGCTGCGTTGCATACAGGGCATTCCTGTAGCCCCAACTTACCCTTTTGACAGGGGTTTATGAGTAAAATTTTAGTGATTGCAGTTACTGGGATTTTTCCAGAGGGAGACGTGATGCCCCAAGACTGTTCTGTTACACTGATTAGGTCGTAAGAATTACTATGATTTTCCCTGGTCTTGCATTTTCCAGAAGGGTCCTTAAACACCAACCCCAGAAGCTGTTAATGAAAGAAGAGTTGTTTTATGTACCTGAAGTATTTTAACCCTGTAACTCTGTCCTTTATTTCCCCTGACAGCCATGACAAAGCACAACTGGGTCCGATCCCACTCAGTGGGCTAATGCACAAGTAACGTTTATTCTCTTGGGACAACCATTGTTTCTTCCTGATACCTGCAGTTACTACTGAAGGTAACAAAAGTGCATTCTTTATGCCACGTAATGAAGTTTTCAGAATGCACCACGAATATAACAAAGTACTTAAGAGCATTAAGTGTTACATATAGGTGCAGCATTAAGAAAATTAGCATTATATTACAGCTGTTTTCTGTTCTTTCAATTGGCTCTAATTTTTAAACACACTAAAATCTCCATGAGGTATCTGGCTATCTGAGAATGGGTGAGTTTTTCTGGGTTTTTTGATCTTTCAGTGTTTTTAATTTTTTGAAGCTCCAGTTCTTCCCTAGATGCAAGGAATCGATATCGTATTTGTGGAAATTGTTCCAGTCATCAGAAAAATGATGACAGTTCTCTGATATTTTTCCAGTGCTAAGTGTTAAATAAAACCATGTAGTAATATCTTACTTTAAAGAGCTAAAATCAATTCTGAAAAGAGCATTTTTATGTGGAAATTATTTTATTGCTATGAATTTATCAGTGTTTTTGTAAAGAAATCCATCTCCAATGTATAAATTTCTTAGTAGCACTTTAATTTCTTCGTTGTATTAGCCTTTTGAAACCTCTGGGTTTATACCCTCTGACTGAAATCAGAAACTCCTTCATTTCTGTTAGGATCAGTGAAAAGCCAGATCTGTCTGAGCAGGTCTGTGCTCTCCCAGTATTGGTTCTATAACCGGGAATCTGCTGTTGCCTCTTAAAAATGGACCATAAATGATTCCTCTCAGTTAGGGCAAAGCTGAAATCGACCTTTCTGTTTGTGCCCAATGTTCATCATACCCAGTTTGCAGTAAGTCTACTGAGGAAAAAAAAAAAAAAGGTTAATGCACTCTTTTTTGCCTGTTCAGTTACTTCACCTTGTTCACTGCCATGGCAGAATCTAGTGTATTAGCTGGCTCTGAGAGCACAGTTAGATGAAAAACAAATGTCAGGAGTAATTCCAGCAAGTGATTTTCTTCCAGGAGATGGCACTGTAACCTCAGTAACAAATGCCAAGGAAATTGGGGTGGGGGGTGAACCCCAGATTTCTCAGTAGGTAAGATGTTGTAGGTATTTGAAGAATGGACTTGAAATGGATCTTGTGATTGATTTTACAGTATACTGAAGCTTTGTTATGACTGGCTTGCTTCCAAGTTCCTCTTCAATCTTCCAGAAAGTAATTTCTAAACTTCCCTTCTGTACCCTAAAGTCTGGCAAAGTTTGTGCCAGGGTGTCTGGTGGTGGTCTGCCCTGAGTGGCTTGGCACTGCTGCAAGGTGGGGAATAAACCACTGGGCCCCACTGCCTGACAAAGCAAACTTCATGGTGCAATTCCCTATTTCCCTTCAACCTTGCTAACAATTTCCCTTCTCCTGGGCTTTCAGATGGCAGCTGTCATGGGAATGGTGGCCCTTAATGCCAGAGATATACATAGCTAGGTGTTGGGTGCTGGTGAGCTGACTGGTGTATTGGCAGCATTTACCTTCGAGTCGAGCGCATTAATTTCTTAACCGAAAGCGCCAAAACTGAGGTGCCTGGGTAGCAATCCACTCCTTTGCTTTTCACATCTAGGGTATAAAAAGATTAAAACAGGATGCCTTTTACATTTATATTTCTGTTCTGAGTTACCATGGCTACTGAGAGCTTTCTATAATAGGCTAACCAACAAGAGCCCTTCAGGTGGTGGTGTAGAATTTGGCCCTAAAACAGACCCCCAAAAAATCCCAACGCGCCCTTGACTCCGACCATGATACTCAGTTATTCTGCAGAACTTGGGGTTTCCATTCAGGAAAGACATGGTCTGGATGCAGTGGCGATACAGAGCAGACTGTGTGCAGTTCTTCTGGGCCACAACCTGCACTGGAAGTATAAGAGCAAGCAGGGAAGGTAATTGCCCAGGTGTTGTGACTGGATATGTGTGTGTGTGTGTGTGTGTGTAAAGCCAATGGTGGCCTCAGGAGCTCACAAGCTCATCGAGGTTGTTTTAAGAGAGGTATGAGTACCAAAATGAGCAATGTTGGTCTGTCAGGTCCTCTTTGGGATAGGACTCAAGAAAAGCTGAAGCAAAGAATAACTATGTTTGGAATAAATTGGGTTATACAGGTGTGTGGACAGAAACGAACAAAAAAAGCCCCAAAACCCCCAAAATCTGACCAGTGGTTCTCTACTTGGTCTTAAACGCTTAAAATCAAGTGATTAGTGCTTTGAATGACCTGTCCACCCATCCTGTAGCGAATGAGCTGTGATGGCCGGAGCACCAGCCTCTCTTCCCGTTGCAGGCAGCAGGAGAGGTGGAAATTCGGCCTCGGAGACGAGTGTGGGTGTGAACAGACCCGAATGCATCCTGCACTTCTTTCCAACCGCTGCTCTGTGAGATGACATCATTTCCATGTCTGACTGAAGTTGGTTTATCTCACGTCTTACCAATTTTTGCATTTTCAGTCTTGGAGGAGAGTTTGTTTTGTTTTTAATATCAGCCTCTATCCTGGTCTTCAGGCACTTTTCTCCATCCCCCCCATCTTCATACCTCCTCAGCACCAGTTGTGGCACGATGGTCAACTGGGAATCAAAACTTGCTGTTGGTTACCTACTTGGTACCAACGACTCCTACCAGCATCAGACCAACAAAGAAGTTCAGTCTTCTGAACGCCTCCCAAACTCACCATGAGCACCTTCTGTCCAAAGACAGCACAATGAGTATCACGGTGCTCTGGAGCTGTAAAGGTGTGTTGCCCCAGCATCTTGTTATTGGGGGAAAAAAGCAGAGGGGCAAGAATTGGACTCTGGTGTCAGGAGAAAAGGGAGATCCACGGTTTTCTTTTCTCATAGGATATCTCTGATCTACCTCGTTATTCTCAATTTCACCTAGATCAAGACATTCATTCACTGGATGGTTTCTCCTGCCATGTACAAAGTGTGGACCAACTTCTCTCCCTGGAAAATAGCTTCAGAATGAAACTGAATTTACTCATTGGTAAAACTTGAAGAACATGTGGGCTGAGAATGATTTTATTTTTTCTCATGGGCCCTGTCTGCTTGCTGGGGGGTCTAAATGTAAGTAAAACCTAGTGCTAGTCTGTCCAAACGTTATCACTGAAGATCTGCTGAAGAAAACCGCAGCTCTGGCTATGATTTTTAGAGTTAGATATGTACCTAAGGAAAAAAAATGAAAGGAAAAATAGCAGTTGTATATATTTCAATATTAAAAATGCAGCATTATGTTGTCCTGCTACCTGGATATGCTAATGCTGTGTTTGCTTAAACCGCTATCAGAAATCACTGTTTTTGCCAGAACCTGGTTCCAACTATAGGTTTTGCCTTGTAGCAACAGCCTGGATTTAAGGCAGCAACATTGCAGTGAATTTTCTGAGGTGGGGACAGATTTTGGTTTTTTTGTATGAAAAGCTTGTCAAGGGCGATTGTCATGGTGCTGAGAAAAACAGCAACTGAAATTTTGTTGACACCATCGTGGTTAACACCACCACCACCACCAACAAAGTCAGTTTGACAAGGCTATCTTTTTCTCTTTCATAGAGTGATACTCTAAACATCATCCCTTTGTCAGTAGACGGCCAAGGCAAGGTGTGTACCCCCCTGCGCCCCTGATGCATCTGAACAGGAAAGGACCAACAGGAACGTCTTGAGGAATTTAAAAAAGGAAAAGATACTAATTTTTCAGTGTGCACTAGTCAACTGCTCCATACTTGTCCTTACAGACCAGTTCTGTGTTTATTAGCATGTGTGTGACATTTCTAGAAGAACCAAAGCACATAAAGCTTCAGGGAATGTCACAAGCGTGCCTCGCTTGAGTGCTCTCAGCTATCAAAAACTGAATGGGTAACGTTTGATGCTCAAGCATGCAATGAGGACCTTTTTCCAGGCTTCAAATGTCCCCTTATCATGGAGGTCCAGCGCCGTATGGTGAGCATTAGAAAGTGCTTAAATCGTTCATTTAGAAGCAAAGTGTCTGTCAGTGCAAAAAGGCCTGTCCCCAAGTTCATGTACCATTAAAAGTCGATGGGGAGAAAACCTGTTTGAAGTTTATATTCTTTTATTACAGCTGAAATTCATTTCGAGACAGTTTGTGCTGGTGTAACCACTGGCAACGATTGAAGGCGATTCAGCCAGGAGCTGAATGGAGCGAACATAAAGGCCGGTTTGATTCCGTGTTTACAGGCTCTCTGCTCCTTTCCCTCGGGAACATCGGCGTCGCTACAATGGGTGGGAAAAGCTGCTCGGGGGTTACCCTCACTGGCAGGGTTACCCTCACTGGCAGGGTTACCCTCACTGGCAGGGCCTGCGTCGCCAGCTTTAGAAAGAAGTTTGCCTCCATAATGGCAGAGAGGTTACGTCACGCTCTCGTGGCCAAAATGGGCCTTTATTTGCAGTTTTTACGGCTCTGCAGCCTGAATTGTGGTTTCCTGGGTGTGAGTGAAGACTCAGCTTGAACTTTCGGGGTCTGTTCCTTGCTGATTCGCAAAGCCTGCTCCGATCCACCTCCTGTGTTATCCTGTTAATTCCTCTAGGTAGGAAAAAATCCTAAATTTTTATGTAAAGTTTCCATTTACACTGGCAAGCATGAATATAGTTATTTTGGTTTAACTTGGCTGTGTCTTTAAACAAATTCCATCTCAGCGTGGCCACGGAGGCCGTGAATACACGAGACGCGAATTAGTGGCTATCAGAAGGACCTAGTGTCCTCTGTGACTCTGTCATGTCAGTTACTTCAGAAATCAGCTTTTCATGTTATCTCACGCTTCATAAATCACTTGCTTTAGCCTTGGAATACTTAGAGGAACTCTAGAACAAGCTGGAGACAAAAATATCATTCCCCTTTCTGTCCCTGCAGAGGTTATCTGGCTGGGCTGTTACGATCTGGGACGCTTTATCAACTCTGCAGCACCGACGTGACAATAAAGATTATCTGTTAAGAAGGCGGAAGCATCCCAAGTTTGGGAGTAAGTTACTGTCAGAAGAGAGACAGCTGGAGGAGAGGCAGTGAAATTGTGTGAGGTGGCTATGAAGCCATGGGTAACTGCTTTCAGAGCTTTAATAAATTAGGTATTTGGCTGTGGGGAGCTCTGAGACAGGCTGTGCTCTGATCCATCCAGATTGCAAGCTAGCCATGAAACAGAAAAGGAGCTACCCCCTACCAGTGACAGAAAATCCTGTGGGAATAGGATGTCAGGAGTAACCCTCTGCCCCCCAAAAGAGCTGCTCAAGCTGAGCTGGGACACTGGAGCATCAAGTCTTTAGAGCGTTTCCTAACAAGTCTCTGAATCTGTGCCAACTGCTCAGGTGGCCTGGCCCCATCATGGGTGTATGGCTTTGGAGGCCCATGTAATCAACAGGTTCATGAAGGCTGTGTTTGTGTACTCCATTCCAGGAATGCTGATGCTATGGAAAAATTCCCTTTGCTGTTCAGTTTTGTTGTGGTTTTTGTTATTTTGAACTCGGTGTTCTGGTTTTTTTTTTCATTTTGCTTTTTTCTTTGCTGGGGCTAGTTTCCTGATGGAAAGAAACCCCCAGCCCAAAGCAGGGTCAGCGAGGCCAGCTTCCCCAGAGCTGTATCCAGTTCAGTTAGGTGGCTCTCCAAAGGTGAGATCCCACAACCTCTCTAGGACACCTGTTCCAGGGCTTGACCACTCTCACCATTAAAAAAAAAAAATGGTTTTTTTGTTTCAACTCTCCTACAGCTTGCCCCTTTGCTTGTCGCTGGGCATCACCGAGAAGAGCTTCCCTATCTCCTATACACCTCTCCTGTCACGTATTTATACACAGGGATGAGAGCCCCATGCCCCAAGACTTCTCCAGGCTAAACAGCCCCAGCTATGTCACCCTCTGGATGTCAAGTGCTCTAAGCCCATAATCTTCTTGGTGGCCTTTTGATGGACTTGATCTAGTAGGTCGGATCAGTTGCACTGGGGAGCTCAGGACTGTACCCAGCACTCCAGGGGTGTCTCACCAGGGCTGAGCAGAGGAGGAGGATCAGGTCCCTGGACCTTCTGGCATTGCTCTGCCTGATCCAGCCCAGGAGGCTGTCAGTCATCTTTGACAAAGAGGCAATCGCTACCTCATGGTCAACTTGGTGTCCACCAGGACCCCCAGGGCCTTTTTTGATGTTTCCCTTTGTGTCTCAGAATGAAAATTGGCTGCTTTGCCCAGAGTTAAATTCTGGATGTGAAAGCAATGGCAAAACTGAAAGAAGCACTTTCTACCAAAAAATCAAAGGAGTGTATTTTTTCTTTAGTGTAATGGAAATATTGATTAGTAGAGCTACCACTGCAATTTCCTTGCGAGGTTTCTCTTTGTGCTATTGCAAAATCACTTCAGAGTTCTATTGTTTTAAAATCCAGAGAGCTGCTTGATAGGAATCTATCGGGCTGCACGTGGTGAGTTATGTGTGCTGGGCCCAGCCTCCCATTCAGATGTCACTGATGAGGTACTGTAGCATCTGCCAAGTCAGGATTCTGCTGCTGATTTAATGTTGGCCTTTAAAGAAGAAAGGGCTGGGGTTTAGTGCCTTGTCAAAAAACAAATCTGGAAATAAAGGACTATTTTTATATCGTTAACTAATGTTGACAGCTACAGGAGATGTGAGAATGAAATGTAGCTCCTTCCTGCCCATGCCCAAGGAGAATAGCTACCAGCCAGGTCTAGGTGCAAGTGAAAGCCAGGCCAGTTATTTCCCAGTACTGCCACTGGCTGGCATACCATTATCTTGGGGTCGTGTACCACATTCAGTTATGGGTTTTTTTCTATTTTTTTTAATAGTAGCATATTTTCTGTTTCCTCTCATGTGGCAAATGATTAATTGTACAAATTAAATGAAAATATATCCCATAATTATATGCACAAAGACTGTTTGAATATTAGAAGAGATGTGATATTTTTCTGTCTTGGTGTTTCTGCTAGAAAATGCTGACATTCCAGAATAATCCTTGGAAGTTCTATATGGTAAGGAGGAGCAAAAATGAAATATAGCAATGATTTCCCATGTGTTCAGATATTTTTGTGCATCACAATAACATTTAATGTTTCCACAGCACTTCTCATTTCTATTAATTTAAAAAAATTGGTTGTAGGCAGTGGTGAGAGCATTGCCTTCATCTTGCAGAGCTTGAGTCTGGCTTTGTTCTTTGCTTGACTCAGACTAGTTTCAGTGGCCTCAACAGCCTGTAGATCAGTCTGAGGCAAGACTCCTTCTGGAGCTGTTCTGCTCTGTTTAAATGCTCCTATTTAGATAATAAATGCTGGATACACAGTGGAGCTGGGACTTGAATCTTCAACTCTGAACACCTCAAGAGAAGGGTTGATCTCCCTCCTGTCCTGTGATGCTCATCACTCTGAAAAGCAGAACAGTTCAAAACAGAGATAGATAAGGGAGAGGAAACAGTAAGATACAGGCTTGTATTGTCTCTGGGAAGGGCTGTATTGTTAGCAGCCCTTCAGCTGGTGCCTGAAGCCTGCTAGAGAGCAGGGCCCCTCTCTCCACAGCCCTACAATGAGTGCTAAACGTGTGCCCCAGGGGTCTGGCTTGCACATGATGCTTACAGCCAGGAGGAGTTAGGATTAGGAGCAAAGGGCATCGAGGACCAAGTTTTTGATTACAAAACTGAAAACACTTATGAAAAGGTAGTACATAAGAAAAACATCATTGGTAATAAACTTTCTCTGTAGCCATTGCTCAAAGCAGCTTGGCTCTTCACTTTTGAGGACAGGCCAACATTCGCTATCAGGGTGTTTCTTCGTTACAGTCACTTATTTATACTGCTGCAAACAAATCTCCAAGGTGTAGGCTCTGTCACCCTGAGTGTCTCTCCTGCTAAATGTGAACGTGCTGCTGTGCTGCAGCTCCCTTTCAGTCTTTCTTCCCTGCTGTCCTGCTTGGAGGCGGTGTTGCGTGTTGCCGGTGTGCCTGCACCCAGGAAGCAGCACCGAGGGTTCACCGCTGAGGATGTCAGCTGAGGCAGGCCGGGCCCCTTAAGCAGAATGTCTGTGAGGGGACAGCTTTCCAGGCTATGGCAGTGCTCTGTACAGCCACCAGCTGCTTTGCTGCACAACAAAACGTCATTAATTTTATTTTAAGTAATAGCTACTGTACAGGCTAGTGTGAACGCCCCGTGAATGCTGCAGCAGTCATGGGCCTGCTGCAGAAACAAGTTGTTTGCATTGTTTCCAACACTGCACCTGTGTTTGGCCAGAAGGACGTTCCTTCCACACTGGATTAGGTTCAGGAGCTCCATCACATTTTATTTGAAATACCCCTAATTTTCCCCTTACCAGCCAGGCACAGAGGCTACACTGGCATCATGTTGTCAGCACGTGGGTCTGACGATAGTCAAATAGAGCATAGGCTGGTCCAAACCTGTACGGCTTTTCACTGTAAAGCAGGACAAGTTCTTGCAACAGTCACTCTTCAGAACACCTTACCTCTGAATTTTCAGTGGCACAGAAGTTAGTCATGTTCCTCTAGCTGAGTTTAAGCCTGCTACAATTACTTCTGCGCTGTGAATGTGATAAGGGATTTATTACTGTGCATTGCTTCTCCAGTCCTTCATAATGGAGCAATCAATTTCAGACATGCATTTTGCAGAAAGAATCAAGCACTGATACTATGAAAAATATCACCAGAGAATACAGCTTTTATCTCTGCTGAAAATGGTGACAAAACACTTTTCTGTGGGACCTGGACCAAACTGCTGCCTCTGAACAGATGCTGAGCACAGCCAACAATTAACAGCTTCTTGAGCTGGTGCATCAAGTCAACAGCTATTTGTACTGTTTATCCAAGTGTAGACATAGGGATTCTGTGCTGCAGCAGAGGTAACAGGGCAGCTGAATTATAACTGAAGTTTTCTATTGTGTTGGAAATAACACTAATAGTGCACAAGCAATAGACCAGCTTGGAATCCAGGCCTTCAGCTGAGTCAAAATGTCTCCTGGATGTTTTGGTTTAAGATTTTGATCAGTAGCTTTGGTGCATTAGGAATAGAGCGAGAATAGATCTGATTCTACCATGAATGAAGAAAACCTCATTTGGGAGTGTTACTTTATTTCTGGGCAGTTGCAGTGTGCTTCATACAACAGTGATTTTTTTTTTTTTTTTTTTTCAAAAGTGCAAATACCATATTTTATGAGAAGCAGCTGAATGACTTCCATTGACCTTACAGTGATGCAATACTGCAGCATATGTCAACCCAGCTAAAGGTTTGTTTGCCTATAGAATAAAAACAGCATTTGAGCCAGAAAACCTGAGCAGGCAAGACTTGGTGTTGCCAAACCACCATCTCTTCATTTGCTCAGTCTGGAAATGAGACAGCAAATTCCTCTACCAGTGTTAAAAGTGACACTTGGAATGTTTCAGCTGAAATGAAAATACTGAAGGAGTAAAAATTAAAAAGAGACAATTAGATCAGTCATCCTAGCTTTGCTGCTCAAACAAAATAGGGCAGGTGTTTAAACATCCCTGTGGTTATTGCTTCCTTGTACCTGCTGAAGGACAGGTTGATGAAAGATAGCAAATGCAGGAGGAAGGCTGTTACAGGTGAGACATGTCTGTGTCCTTCACTAGTGGGGTGGGGATCAGGCTCTGGAAAGAGCACCCACTCTCAATCCTTAACTCCCTGTCAGCATTCTCCTTCAGGGATGGGAAAGGGAATGTAACAGGGTGAACCTTGCAACCCCATGAGTCAGAACTGTCCCCTCAAACAACAGGTCAAAATACGCTACTGAGCGATATCTTTGTCTCTAACGGCCCAATACAATGCCTGATGGGCTTTGTCCTTATCAAAGTGCACGTGTTCTCCATTCAGTGTGCTGGTTAATTATTAAAGGGACCCCAGGCCATAGATGAGTGAGGAAGAAAATTGCCTGTGCATACTTGCCATTCAGCAAAAAGCAGCAATTTTTGTGGCGAGCAGCGCAGGGTGAGTGGTCCTGGTGAACTGGTGACATGCTTGGCTGTGCAGCTGGAATTTCAGCTCTGCCTCTTTGCAGATTCTCAGTGTCTGTGTATGGGCAGCATTTTGGTTAATAGTAGCTGCTTGATATCTACCGATAGTTGCACTGAATTTGTTCGAGTCCTGTGATTTATTTTCCCCCAGTTCTTTGATTAACTGTGCTTTTCCCATGTGCTCAGGATCATCAGAAAACATCATCAGCCCTGCCTGGCACAAGTAACATCAGCAAGGCAATAGAGGGAATTGCTCCGTGACGCCCCTTACTGTAAGAGAGGGATGAGGAGCAGCAAATGTTTATTATTCCTCCTCCTGAGAGGGTTTCAAATGAAAGGCAAGGCCATCTCTTGATGTGTTTCTTTTCTGCCAGGCTGCTGCTGTTTGCTATGGGAGCAAGATGTCCCTGACTCTTCTTCAAGTTCTCCTGCAGCCCTCCTGGTTGATGGGAAGGTGAGTTTTGGCAGCAGCAGAGCTATTTGGTAGTACAGGTTAGCTTTGTGTGCTTCTTGCATCTGGAAAGAAGAATAGGACCAAGGCAGTTGCTTCTAAGAGGACAAGAAGGCATCGGTGGAGATTTTCTCTGTAATCCACTGTCCCAGTGGATGTTTTGGTGCTGCCAAGTGTGTGACTCTCTCTGATGTTACCTCTTTAAAACATGTGGTTTTAAGCCAGTTCTTTGACTTGGAGTTTTAGAGAAGAGAGAACAAACATACCTTGTCATTATTTTATGATGATTTTAAAGGCCTGTGGAGAGATTTTGTGTGCCTAAAGCAGCAGGTGTCCTCCAGCTGCTCTGGAGAACATGGACCTCATCACCTGGACCTGCGAAAGTTTCTGTGCATTCATTTTGAGATAATTGCTACTTATCACCTCCTCTTGGCCTCCTTGAAGAAAAAACTGGTCAAGAAAAATCTCTTAAAATGGATTTAAAATCTACCACCCCAGCATGTGTTCTTCCACCCTCTCCACACGGCCGGGGACGAGTCCTCAACGCAGCCTTGCTGCCTGCTCACCTGCCATTATTCTAATGCCTTCTCACTTATGGCCATCTCCAAAGAGTTCACTGGTTTGTTAGGAATATTCACCAGGGAGAAGCAGCAAATGGTGCAGCGCGTGCACTTCCAGGTAGTCAGGCAGTATGCATATGCCAAAGCGCTTCCTGAACGGTTGGCACCTGCCTCTAACAGGGCAGTCAGCAGAGAGGAGCCATAATGCTTTTCTTGGCCTGGGAGCAGCAATAGCAAGTGATGCATTGCAGGCACCTTGGACCCTACTCTCCCATTGGCCTCTATTTCATTTCCCATGTATAAACACGGAGCCAGAGAACTTATTTGTCTGTCTCCTATGGGCTGGGTATTGCTGTGATGCTCTTAACATGTAGGAGACTAGTGGAATGGGCATTTTTAAAGGCAGCAATAACGCAGTGTCATTACAGCTGAAATACAGAGATCACAAACTCATCATTCTGGTGCCTTGAGAATGAGTAAATGGACAGAAGTCTGCATGCCCTTGGCCACTTGCTTTGGAATCTGTCCCTAGCATGAAAAAGACAAATCTTTTTTTATTTTTTTCCTTGAAAAAAAGGGAGAGCACTTTCCGTTTTGACACAGGCATTTTTCTTGAATGACTACCCAAAATGCTTCTCCCTTCTAAACAACATTTATTCATTAGCAGTTCGTATTTTAAAATGCTATTTATTATGAGTGGAAATACGCAAAATCTCCTTAAAAGCTGAGTTGCAAATGTTAATACAGGAATAAATGAACAGTTGATGAATAAGTCCTTCAGAAGCAAGCAGCTTTAGAAACACTCCATAAATTTTCCCCATTACCACATTTAAAAAACATTTAAAATAATTGTTAGAAGTCACTGAGTGCTGATAACTCTGCTTTATGAATGTGGACTAATGGAGTAAAGTGATAATTATTTAGCTGCTGTTGCATTTTAATTCAGTCACACCATGGCTGTTATAGTACAGTGCAGCCTTTGCCTTTTAATTTTCTACAGGCAAATGAAATCCGCTTCCCGGTCTCAGGTGACACCTGAGTAGTAGCTGTCTGGGTCACGGGAAGGCAGAAACAATGCTAGAGATGGTAAATGCTTCTGTGAGACAGAAACATCCCCAAAATATGCTTCAGCGGAGTCTGATTTTCAGGTTCTGTTGCAGCCAAGAGGGATCCAGAGTGGAGCTGTCACCAGAGCCACCCATCCAGGGCCAGCAAATGTGATACTGGACCTACAGGAGCTGGAAAGGGTGGGTTGTCTTAGCCCATCTCAGAGCCTCTTGGGCCTTCTGCTGACCCACTGGTGGGTCTGCCAGCCTGCTGGTGGTAGCTGGGTGTTGTAGTTTTGCATGGCTGTGTTCGGGTGGAGGAGGGGTGCTGCAGGGGTGGTTTCTGCAAGAAGCAGCCAGAAGCTCTCTGCAGGCTCAACAGAGCAAACACCAGCCGGCTCAAGGCGAGAGGTGCTGCTGACCAAGGCCAAGCCCATCAGTGATGGTCACAGCGCCTCTGGGTATCACATTTAGGAGATAAAAACCCCGCTACCAGCTGCTTTTTTCCACCAGAGAAGGGAGTGAGAAGATGTAAGAAACTGTGCAGACACCAAGGTCAGTGAAGGGATGGCGGGTGGGGATGAGGCACCTCAGGTGCCTGAGAGAGAGATTCCCCTGTAGCCCCTGGAGAAGACCATGGTGTAGCGGTTGTCCCCTTGCAGCCCATGAATGATGATGGGGAGCAGAGACCCCACCTGCAGCCTGTGGAGAGGCCCCATGCTGGAGTGGGTGGAGTCATATGGAAGATGCTGTGACCTGTGTTGGGGCAAGCCTCTGTCAGCACTTGTAGCCTGTGGAGAGAGATAGAGACACCCATGCTGGAGCAGGTTTTCTGGGGGTGTTGTTTGGGCTTGTGATTCTGTGGGGAATCAGGCTGGAGCAGTCTGGGCTTGAGAGACTGAGAGACATTCTATGATGTGGGGTGGGGGGAGGTGCTTTAAGATATGGTGGCACTTATTATCTGACTGATCTCACTGTGTGTGCAGTGCAGTGTAATAAATTAGAGAGTTTTCTTTCCTTTATTCTGTGTTGAGTCTGTTTTGCCCATGACACTCATTGCAGAATGATCTCTCCCTGGCCTTATCGCAACTCCTAAGCCTCTCAATATATATTTTCTCCCCTAACCAGCTGAAAAGGGGAGTGATAGAAAATATGTCTGGTGGGTGTCTGACCTCCAGCCAGGGTCAAACCACCATACTGGGACACCTCAGGGAACCTCCAGCGCCCCTTCTTTGTTGTACATGGGCGAAGGCTTTAACCCATTGACTGCAAAGCTGGGGTTATGGTTGCTTCCACCTCCACAGCTATTCCCAAAGAGCTTTCTGTTGAGGTGGTTACACGTTGGCAATGGCAAATCTAATGAATTTACATCTTCTTTTGCACTTGCTATTTCTTTTCTTTCAAATACCTGAGCTCACATGCGGTAGCAGCATATCCTACTTAGAAGATGGATAAAAGCAATCGTGCCCATCTGAGAGGTGACAGAGAGCAAAAGTAAAAGAGTGGTGCAGCCAAGCCCATCCACCCAAACCCGCCTCTGCAAAGCCCTACTCCAGTGACAGAGACCCAATAAAAAAAGCAAAGAAATGAAATGTGCTGGGTGACTGCAGCCACATTGAACTGGACGTTTCAGTTCAGCAGTACAGTGAGAACTCTGTCTGTGGGTTATTTAGTACATACTGAACCTAAGAGTGACTGCCTGGACTATTCTTGATCGCTTGCTGAAGTGCTGCTATGACACCAAGCAGAGTCCCACTGACGTGCCAGCTGCCTTCCTCACTCAGGGAGAACAGAAATCTCCATGGCACTTCCCAGTTGCAGTACCGGTGTGCTCAGAGATGTGTTAACATCTAACCCCATCACCAAGCAAGCAATTTTATTTCCAGCAGTTGGACTCAGACCTGGACCAGACATGGAGAATCAACTGAGACTACATAAATTACACCACAGAGTATATTGTAAGTAGATGCATATATGCTCTATCTACGCAGTCTTTGACTGTCAAAGAACACTTATCTGTTTAAAATGCTGAAATTATTTTATTAATCCATATGAGCTATGGAGTCATATTGCAAAGTATAAAAATATCATTAAAATTCCAAAATCACAGCAATCAAATGCAGCCTCCTCTGAAAGGAAACCTGTAGCATCTCATCCCAAGTAGCAACATCAAATTAAAAGTAACTGAAGAGTCAGAATTCTTCAAAACCTGAAGAAAGAAAGATACAACAAAGCATACCAGGTTGTAAATGGACAGGATGCACAGCTGAGACGAGGCTATTAGGCCACCAATGACTCAATATGCTTCATAAAATCATTTTTAGATCAGTCCCTACATTTAGAAGAATGGTTGTGGAGACCATTATACTTCAGTGAAATCACTGCGGTGCTTGGCTAGCGCTAAATAACAGTGTTTAAAGAACTATCATAGCACAACTTTCAGCATTTCGACTTGCAGAGTTTTACATATTTCATATCACGTCCTGCCATGATCTCTGCTGTACCCTGTGGTTTTGTTTGCAACTGTGATAGCAAACTGCATCTGAAAATGGGATCTTTGAAAGGCTGTAAATCTTTTTATTTCCTGCTTTGCTTTGTAGCTGCAATTCTGAAGGAACTTTTATCTGGTTTCATTAAAGATATTTATAGCCAGCTAAGTGTATTGGAAAACCTATGTCCTCCAGTGGTAAACTGGTTAGCTAACTGCATTTGCCCATAGCACCTGCAAGCCTGCATAGCTAATTCCTACAGAAACGCTGATGCATCACGAACACGTGCATTCCAAGGCATGAGGTCTGCTGCCTCATCTCATCAATGGAAAGGGCTTTATGAATCACTATCACTCAGAATTTTAAGAGCACTTTGACTGAACAACTACTTTTTTATTCTTGAACAAAAATTTATTGGCTCCTATAAACATAATGCTACCCCTTTTTTTTTTTTTTTCAGCATTGGGTGCAAAAAATTAAGGGGGGGAAAGTTGTACAAAGGAAGGTTGGTAATGTTTGAAAAGAAGGTCACTGAGAAATGAGAGGTCAGGAAAACCATGACACTTCCTAGCGAAGACTGTGAGTGGTCATTCTGCAGTAATGCTTTGCTGCTGTACAAAACCACCACTGAAGGTTTTCTCAACACCGTCCTGAGTGCCATGTCAAGCTACTGGCAGTTTTGGAGAAGTTTTGCTTATGCAGTCACCCAACCTCATCAACATTGTGTGCTAGATTAGTTACCCACTGAGGAGGACCTCCTTGGGCCATGGACAAAAAGCATAATTTGCCATAGACAATTTAAAGAGCTCCATGGGGGGTTACATTCACCCCTTCATGTGTGTGTGGGCCACTTGGGTGGCCTGAGCACTTGGAAAGTTTCACAAGCAGTAATTGCTGAGGCTCCTCAGCTGAAGCCCTCCCACAAGCTTGGGGCTTGTGTGTGGCTGCTCTGCTTCCAGCTGGACCACTCTGAACTATTTTCCACCTGCCTCCAGCCCCAACTGGCACAGAACTGGTCTCAGAGCATCCCTGGACCTGATCATCCTTGCTTTGAAGTAATGATGCTTTTTACCATCGACTTCAGCCAGCTGGGAGTGAAGCCTTGTTCTGATTTGCATTTAATCAAGGGTATTTTTCTTCTTTCCTTTTTCAGCTTTGCTTTGCAGCTTGTTTTTCTTTTTTGTGGATATTAAAAATACGCAATAAAAAGGATCTGTTAGTGTTCAACACTCTAAAAATCAGGGGTTTGTTGTTCCCTGGAAGCAATTTCTGAACTTTCTCTGCCTGACAGTGCCAGTAGATTTTCTAGAGCCAATAATCACAAAATGTCAGCGTTCCTAAATGGGGACAATAAATTTTCAAACAGTTCCATAACATGATTTTACCAGACATTAAAAAGGTCAGGCAAGAACTGTAAATAAATTCCCATCTCACAGCTATATGCCTCTTTCATTAGAGAGTAAATTATCATTGAGATAAGCTGTTATTCTCCTGATTTGTAATGGCGCTATATTTTGCTAGTTGGATAGTTGGGTACTCCTGCATATATAAGGGGCCCCTGTTGAAGCCTAAAAATTCCTCTGCTGTAGGAAGGAGTGTGAAGAAAATAAAATTTAGGGAGAATAATGGATCAAATGTAGACTTTGTAGTTGGGCATCCACTTTCAGTTAGCTTTCTGAACCTCTCTGGAACCCTAGTGAGGAGACATCAAGAGACAATTCTAAGCAAATTGATGAAGAGCAAACCCTTCCTCCCCTTTCTCATTGGTGCTGTGGTCAGCTCACACTCTGCTTTCTTCTTTAGGGGGGCTGCTGGATTTGTGGCTGTGCCTCTGCCAGGAGGAGGACGCACAGTGCCAGTGCTGGAAGTATAAGGAAAGCATGAGATCTGCCCTTTATGTCCAGGAACAGGCATGGCAGAGGGATGCCCACATCCCATACCATTACTGAGACCAAAGGGTCTCACCATGCCTACAGGGAAATTCAAGTGCAGAATCTGCTTTTTGGTGCAGAAAAAACTTGGAGTTCAATTGAAGCCTTTGTGGCCCCTCAGCATGTGCTGGAACAAATCACTTAGAAGATCCCAGAGATGTCCAGACTACCACATATTCAATAGCTGTTTTGGAAATAGGGCAGGATTTACCTGAGGTAGAAGTGATTTAACCAACTCTGTGCTTTGTCTTCTCAGAGTGGGGGCTGGTGAGAGGACGCTTAGAAGGTGGCCTGCAGGTTGCTGGGCCTGTACCAGCAGCTTACCTGCACCCATCAGAGAGCTGAGTCTTCACCTGCCTTTTGCTAAGGAATCACGTGTCCCAGGGCAGCTGCTGGTCACGTTTTCTCAGTGAGGAAACTGGCTGCAGTTCTTGTTCCTGCTCACTGAGAGGATTCAGCTGATGGCTTTCCTTGGTCTCCACCACTGCCGCATGAGCACCAGCTTATTTTTTAGTAGCGAGTGAAAATACCAGCTGAATCGATGGTTCACCATAGGGATTCAGTCCAGAGTCTGTTAAAAAATAATGGGTCACCAGCTGTATGGATTTCACCTCTCTTTTTAATTATTACCAGAAGGAAGACTTGACAGTTTGCCTTGGAGATGGTAGGAGGAGAAGTGAATTAACTCCAGTATATTTCCTGCCACCAGGGTGAGCTCCAGACATGGGAAATTCATATGGAAATCTGAGCGTTTGATCTTTGCCAAGGGGGAGAGGGAGCTCAAGTATTCTGACAAGTCTGCGTGGACAGGTCTGATCTCAAGTTCACTGCAGACCTCTTCAGACATTGGCGTGAGTGGCATTTCTTATTAACACCCATATTCAAGCTGTAATGTATTGGAGCTGTGGGATGGTAATTTTGTGTAGTGTGGTCTGGTCTTTTCTAGTTGGGAAGTCCAGAAGAGCTAGAGATCATCCAGCACTTCAGCAAAACTCCTACTAAGTTGAAGTCTCTGCCTAAGATATGGTATATCTTACCATCTTATATATTTATATATTTAAAGCTCTTATCACTGTACTGATAAACATTCTTTGGAACCACTCTGATGGCAAAGGGATACTGTCAGAGTTTACCCATAATCCTCATAGTCACCATTTTCTGTAGGATTTAAATGACCAGTATGGAGAAGAAGGATCAGCAGAGGAGAGGACATAGAGGAGCAAGATGGTGCTGCTGCTACCAGCTCCTCTCCTGGTGATCGGTAGTGCATGCCAGGGAGTGATTTTTAGGAGGATAAAAGGCAAAGTGTAGAGAATGGAAGTTCAGATGAGGAAAAATAGGGAAAGGAAAAATACAGAAAGACTTGGAAAAACAAGGAAAAGAGAGAGGTGGGAATAGAGGAAAAGATGGCCCCGTTTGCAAGAGGAAGGAAGGGAGAGAGCAACTGTGGGAGGCACTGGCAGTGACAGAAATCCCTTGCAGAGCTGCAGGGCTGGTGCAGACCAGCAGGCTCGGCCTTTGCAGTTGGCAGTGGAGCATCCTGCGGGGTTTGTGTCAGGAAAGTTTGCTCCCTGGGCTGGCTCTGCTGGGGAAACTGAGATTAGCAGCACACGTCAAGAGACGAGTTTGTCGTTGTGAAGATTTAGCTGCGGATTGTTCAGCCCAGCAAGGTGACCTCTTATCAGGGTGTTGTGGAGCAGCGAGGAAAAGATGAAGAAAGGTGATTATTTTTCACGTACTACAGAGTTTCTGCAGGCCCCACGGGCACTCTTGCAGAGGCCCCTTGAAGATTTACACTGCAGTTGTACCAGATTAGCTTCTTCTGCATTCTTCCATATGCAGTAAAAAGTATTATAGGTAATATCCCAGCAGCTGAAACAGAAACTTCTTGTGGATGTGCTGTAAGTGTCCATTAAAACATACAATATTGTACTGTCACCCCAGTTTGTGTTGTGCAGAGCTTTTAATCACCTCGTAGCTTGAAGAACGTTCCAAGACTGACTTTTCTAAAGGCAGAATTCTTGTGAGATGAAAAAAAAGAAAAATTAGATGAAGGCTGCAAACTTAAGAGGCAGCTTGTCTTTGATGTAAATGTATTTGCTTTGGTGGAATAGAAAGTTGAGATACAGGAATGAAAACTTTCCCAAACATTGATGTGGGGCACATAATTAGAAAGAAGACAAGAAAACTAATGGAGCAGAAAGTTGCTTAGAACCAGTGGCTTAATAAAAGGAATGAAAAACAGTTTTTCAACATTTTTGTTGGCCAAAATTAGTTGTTATTTGATTAATTGATTAATCAACATTTTTGCATGGGGTAAAGTAGGCCATGCTGAGACAGGATGGGATGGTGATGCTTTGATGCTGATGCAGCTGATTTTTCTCAGGAGCCCAGGGTGACATTCAGAGGTAAGAGAACCCCCTGGACCAGCTGGTGTGTCTCAGCATGAAGGCTGGGCCCTGGCTGCACTAGTGTGTGGGGGCATGTTGCCCTTGCTATTTTATTTGACCTGAGCTTTGTGCCAAGCTAGCTCTGTCCTGGAGCCAGAGTTGTTCCTCTCAAAGGGTGTTTGGTCCAGCTGCATGAGCTTTTGCTTGGCTGGTGACCATCAGGTCCGGGGAGCAGACCTGCAAGCCAACCCACCCGCCAAGCCCTGCTGAGCCAGGAGCTGTAATGGCAGTGGGGAAGCCCATCGAAGGTGGTTTTTAAACCACTGGTTTGCAAACTAGCTGTAATTTTAATAAGTGATTCCTCTGAGCCTGGCCAAACCACAGCCAACCCCTCCCAGAAACGTGTCTTAGAAAGACTGCAGCGTGCCCATTAACTCAGGCCTTCTATCAGGTGCCTCTGTATGTGTGAGCACCAGCCCTGCAGCTCCCTGGGGATGAGAGCCTGGCTCACGTCCGCGCCAAGTGCTGTAGCTGGCAAATCACTACACACAAATAGTTTTTCCAAAGACAACCGCCTCCCTCTGTAGGGAAGATTTATTTCTGGAAAGAGTTTCAAAGTGTGATTATATAGCATCTGACATAAATTGCCCACACAGAGCAACTGGACAGTTGGATGATCAATTAATGCTGGCTGCTTTCCATCCTATTGTTACAGAGGTATCAGGTAATGGATGGTTCTTATGCTCTATGCATTATATAAATAATTTAGTTTACATCTAGGAAAATATGTCTTGTCCATGAAGCTGAGAATTACTGGCTGTGGGGCTCAGAGATGGCTCTAAACCATTCCAGTCAAGTGTAATAAATTAGGATACAGTGAAAGAGTTTATTTTCTTCACCATTGCCATTATTTGATTCAGCTACCACAAAGCTCTGTATGAAATCCTTTTGCCTGGACAAATATTACAATGTAAATTTTAAAGATGCAAAGACACTATATAAGATCAGCAACAACATATATCCTGTTGTAGGGAACCTTTGTGGGGTATTTGCTTACATAATTTCAAAGAAACAGAAGCTTCATACTGCTTTTGCTCGGAGGACCAAGGTTTTATGTTTTTCAGCTTTTACTATTAACCAAATGCTCCAAAGAGGGACTTTTCCCTAAAAGAGAGAACTGGAAACTCCACCCAAAGCCTGACAACATTTGAAGTCAATGTTGAAGTTCTGCTGAGTTACAGAACAGCATGATTTTTCCCCAGATGTTTCTGTTCTTTACTGAAGTGTATGGCTACCCTTCTGTAAGCAAGTTGAATTACTATCGCCTAAGAAGTTGACACCCATTGAGATGCTTAATTTGCCTCAACTGTGATTTTTTTTTGATGTATTTGATTGTGTGACTGTAACAAGAGAGTCTTTAGATTAACAGCTTGTCAAGAAAAGTTGACTTCCTTCAGAGTTTTCTACTGCTCACTTTTCCTTTGATTAAGAACCTCTCCTGTATGGGGGCAGCAATTAAGAAAATTATTCTTTTTAATTAATGGATCAAATTATCCATGTTTCCACCCTGATCTTCTTTGTTACAACGCATAACCTTTATTTCTACAAGCAGTGCATCAACAAGTCACAGCCATTTCTTTTTCTAAGGCACCTTAACCACCCCCAAAGCTACATTATTTCATCCCACTGTGCACCTACAGCGTATAGTGGAGGGGGCTGTTATACCCGTAAATGAATTGCATTATCCATGGGGGATGTTAAAAAGGTAATGAAAAGTTAATGGGGTATTTGCTTCTTTTTTTATATACTCATTAAAATGATTTATAACCGTGATGTTTATCTAAAAACACAATTAGAATATTAGATTAAGTGTTTACTTTTGATGTGGTACGTGTAATTTTGTAGGAAGGCAGAATACAATTTCAGCCCGGTGCATAGGGAATTGAGAGAACAACTCGAGTTGTTTCTCAGTTAATTACTGCTCTCATTTGCTTCACTCCCTCTCTGAAAATGTCTCTTAATTAGAAGGGGTAGGTATGGTATTGCACTGGCATGCAAAGTCAGCTTGGTGTTGTTTCCATAGGAAATAAAATCTACTGAGTGTTTCAAAGACAGACCGGTGGTTAGAAACCAGGTCAAGCGATGGCAGAGCTGCGCTCCCGAGGGAACTGTTTGTGGCCAGTGTGAAAGGAGCTGATGGGCAAGCTCAGGCTCTCAGCAGGGAGGTGTCCATCCTGCAGACAGCAAGCTAATCCAGGCTGGGAACCTGTAACACCCCACAGACCTTCTGGGTCGCAGGACAGCTGGACCTATATGCATCAGTGATAGAAAATCACCCGCTTTCCAAGACCAACAGCTCCTTTCCAATTTTGGGACTCCACGTGCCTGGTTCAGCAAGTTAGTGAATCGCAGGGGGGCTGTGCAGTGGTGCATGAAATACTGGGTTGTGGATCTAAAAGGGACAGTGTGGCACTGCTTGACAAATATGTGAGAAAGCAGATGTGGGGTGAGAAAGACACCTCGTGTGAGACTGGAAGGGTCTGAAGGGCAGCAAATGAGAGAGGGTGGAGGAAGGCCATGGGAATGGCAGCAGCCCTGGCATTTGAGGGAGAATGGACACCCCATCCTATTCCATGTTGCACTTCAGGCTGTGGAGGCAGGTGCTCACCTACTTGCTGGGCACAAGCTTGAAGCTATGGGCTCACAGGAACTCTGACAGAACCAACGGTATGGACAGATCCTAGTTTTGAGATCCAGCTCAAGTTGATCCCTGGCTTCACAGGGCAGCATGGCATGGGTGAAGGACCGCCCGCTCTGCAGGGCATGTTGCCTCCTCCCTGTGAGTGGTAGAAGGTGGAGGTGTGTCTTGGCTGGGGTAAGAGTACCATACCAGGTTCTTTCCTGATGTGAGAGATGAACATTGCTCCACTTCAGATGTTCTGTAGGGATGTTCCTGGGTTGCTTTGGGAGTGATTTGGACATGGCCAAAGTGCATGAACCAGAAAAATCCTCAGAGAGTCTGTTCTTTGGAGTGACCTGCTGAACTGGTACTGCTATGGGCCACAGGAGTTTGGATATATTCCTCTCAAATGTTGTTATAGCCCAAATGTGGGAGCCTGAGAAATACAGGGGACAGGCAAAGTCTCCATCTCTAACCATGTTAACTGACTTAGGGGAAAAAACAGCACTGGAGAAATTTATACCTTGCTTTGAAAGTGTGTTCAAGATGCAGAAGATACTTGTCATACTTAAAGAGCAGGGAGAGATCTAAGTCTCTGCCTCATGTTTTGACCTCCTTGGTTGGGGGCACTTCGTCCCCAGCCCAGCGATGAACAAGCCCCCATTGCTGGTCTGACAGCTGAGGCCAATGGTGCTGGAGTGGGGCAAAAAGAGTCCAAGGCACTGGTAAGAGAGAAAGAAACAAAACCACCTTGAAAAGCAGGAGAACTTTAAGTTTAACATTCTCTGGGAAGTAGGCTTTCATCTGTTCTCCACATACCTCTGTGTGCTTAAACCCCTGGGTGACCCCAGCAGACCAGGGAAGGTGCCGTTCTCCTATTCTGTGGGATCCTTTCCCCCTCCCTGCTCTCTCCGTGCCTGCAGACCCCTGGGGTCATGGCAGGGTCCTTGACCCATACCATCCACTGGCTTGTGTTCATTGCCTCTGGCATGGAGCACAGAGGAGACCACAAACCCATTCCTTTGCTTATTTTAGGGAAGGCTGGAGACAGCTTTTCTGGGACCAGGAAGCTAGCTCTGTCAGGCCAACCAAGGGTGCATCTCATGGCTGTTGAAGACTGAGAGGTGTAGAGTGGGTTAGGAAGTGCTGAGGCAGCAGCACAGAGAAGACGAAAGCTCTTTTCATCCTCCCCACCAGTCCAGCTCTTCAGGAGAGGACAAGACAGGGTTGTTCTTTCCAGCTGCTTTCACGAAGCATGACACAGGATAGTGTTTTACACATATCTTGGATAATCTGGTGTTATCTGCTCCTGAAACAGTTGTCCTGGTGCATGCATGAGGTGGGCAGGATCTGCTGCCCATCCCTCACAGCAGCCATCTTGGGGCTGCTCTCATCAGCCCCTGAGTTGCTGGAGCCCATGAACCCAAGCTCTCTCTGCCACTCCCCTGGCTGCTGCTCGGCCCCTGGGAGGTGATGGCACAGAGAACCAAACCACACCAAAAGCTTCATAGATAAAAGTGGAAATACCTCCTAAGCAGGCAGCAGCTGTGCCCTGTTTCTGGGTGGTTTTGAGGCCCTTCATTGAATTGTCCTGCCCTCTCTGAGATGACCAAAATCTGTGTTTTCTTCCTCAGGAAAAACAAAATCAGATGTGAGGAGAGCTTGTAATTTGAAGTGCATCTTCTACCCACGCAGCCCAGGAATTGGTGACAGCCTTTGGTCAGTGTGGGAAGCCATGCAACAAACTGGAGCTTTGATGGGTGGGCTGGAATTCCTATGGGCTGCAAGTAAAAAATAACAAAACCAGCTGACTGTCCCGAATGACATTTCCTAAGCCACTAATCCAGCCCCAATACTGGTAAAAAGCCGATTCTGTGTACCACAATAGGGACAGCTTGGCATGAACCCCACTGTAAAAGCAGGGTACAGCAGACAGTTCCTGTCCTTGCAATAACAAGCCATCCGCAGGGCTGGGGAGGTGCAGCCAAGCGAGGTGGCTCACAGGACAGCAGCAGAGCTTATGTTATTTCACTGGCTTTTTCTGGGGAAGTGAAGGGAGACAAAGAGATGTGGAACGTGGAAAGAAAGCTGAGGGAGACAAAGTGGGTCAAGCTGGAGGACAAGGATCAAAGTGGAGCTGAAATGATGAGGCGCTGAGGGAAGGATGGATCAAACTCTGGACTGAAGGACTGAAGCAAGTTCTGTTCCTGGTTTGGCTGATTCTTCCTCCGGCAGCCCTCCTCTGTGCCGTGGTGGGGCAGAGGCTGCAGTGACCCCTTCCCTGTGGGTAGAGGATTGCTTTTCCTGTAGCAAACATGGTGCTACCATAGGTGCACTGCTGCAGGGTGGGACACGAAGCAGCCTGGTACCCAACTGTATAGAACAGCAGCCATATTACTGTATCCAATCAAGTAATATTTATTGCCTTTGAAACGTATGCATTGTAGTGATGGTAGCTGCTCTTCTGCAGCAGGCATATGAGGAAAATTGCAACATCTCCCAGGAGCACTCCTGGGAAGTGTGCCCTTATAATTGCATTTTAACTCAGTGTTGATACAGGACCAGGAGAATTCTTCACCTGCTAGGAGGATGCTACTTGACTTTCACCTGCAGGTTTCTGAACAGTTATCTGAGGACTGGGAGTGGCACCAGTGATGCTGGGAACACAGCAAGGGTACAAAACCACCTCTGACTTCACGTTAGGAATTTTGCCTCGGCAGTGATGTTATCTAATTAAGTCTCCATTCATGCAAGACTTTAGCTACCTGCTTCCATTTAGCTTCTAATTTAGGATTAAATAAGAGCAAATATATTGTAAGAATCCTTTCCAAAGCTGAAAGTCACACAAAGATAGCACTACTGTGTCTCACATATGGGCATAAACAACATTGTCTTCACCAGGGTGGGTTCAATCACTGTAACAGCTCATGATCTTGACCTGTGCTATGGGCATGCTCAGCAGAACTGTCACCATTTGTGTCAACATTTTCTTTATAGAATCATAGAATCACAGACTGGTCTGGGTTGGAAGGGACCTCAAAGATCATCTAGTTCCAAAACCCTGCCATGGGCAGGGACACCCTCCTCTAGACCAGGTTGCCCAAAGCCCCATCCAACCTGGCCTCCCCAGGGAGGGGACAGCCACAGCTTCTCTGGGCAACCTGTGCCAGTGTCTCACCAACCTCACAGTGAAGAATTTTTTTCCTTACATCTAATCTAAATCTACCTTCTTTCAGTTTAAAACCATTACACCTGTCCTACCACAACATGCCCTTGTAAGAAGACCCTCTTCAGCTTACTTGTAGGCCCCATATAAACTCCTTATTTTTACCACTTGACTCACAAAGTGATGAATGTGTATGCTGCCACCTCTAAGCTGAACAGAAAGATGTGAGGAACAGGGCTTTCCTGCTCCTATTAACTGAAGAGAAGTATTGGTTGGGTTTCGAAGAAGTAGGTCAGATCGTGTCACTGGAGGTGTTATGGAGTGTCTGACCTCTGAGCTAACTCCTTTTTTCCATACAGGAAAGAAAAGAGTTTGAAAGTTTGGAGGTGACCGGACTCAGGGGCATGAGCTGGGCCACACTGAAAACGCAGGCCAGCCATCAGGGCTGGTCATAGACATGCTCTTTCCAAGGGTTTGATGTTTGTGTGTGTGGACTTGTTCTTCATTGCACTAATGTAATGTCATACTGCTTCAATTGCATGAAGATGTGCTCACGTAGGCAGAGCCTGCTCCTCTTCCTCCTGCTCTTTGTTAATGTCCTTCTCCCAAATATTCCAGGCACAGAGTAGCCTGAAGTAAGGGTTCCCCCACACGTTCCCAGCTCCCAGTAAGGCAGGCCAGAGCCCAGCCAGGCTGGAGGGCACCTGCTGCACTTCTCTTCATCTCACTTCATCAGCTAAGTGGAGCAGACAAGACCAGGGTTCATCCTTCTGGTGTCTTTCCTTGTATCAGGGTCTGAAACAACTGTTTGCTGATCCTGAGGAAAAAGTGTCTTCCCATCCCATTTTCTGACTGTGTATCAAGGCAGTCAGCTTGATGTCTACTTCTCATCTGCCTTTTTCCCATGTCTCCCTCAACAGGGTAAATTCCACAGCTGCATACTGTCCTTCAAGGACATTATGGAGCTGCTGTCAAATCTTCATTGCCTGTCTCATTTCACCACAAGTGGGTCTTGGTTTCATTGAATATTGTTACTATGCAACATAACAGCAAACAACTGGGTGTGATGTTGGATGGAAAGGAGTTTGTTGCAATAGCTTTAACTGTGATAAAAAACATGTGCTTAATGTTATTTTTAGACTAGTGTACATTAAAAGGTCATAAAGTTTTAATCTAAATACTTCTTTATATAAACAGACAGATCTCAGGCACCTTAATCACAGAATCACAGAATAGTAGGGGTTGGGAGGGACCTCAAGAGATCATCGGGTCCACCCCCCCTGCCAAAGCAGCTCCCTAGCTCATATTGCACAGACAGGCGTCCAGATGAGACTTGAATATCTCCAGAGAAGGAGACTCCACCCCCCCCCGGGCAGCCTGTCCCAGGGCTCTGTCACCCTCACTGGGAAAAAGTTCTTCCCCATGTTGGTGCAGAACTTCCTGTGCTCCAGTTTACAGCCATTGCACCTAGTCCTGTCCCCACAGACCACTGAAAAGGGGCTGGCCAATTCCCCCGGCCTCCCCTGCCTAAGATATTTATAAACATTAACTCGGTCCCCCCTTAGTCTTCTTTTCTCTAATACTGAGATCAGTATATCTCCCTAGGTTCAAGCTGGCTTACAGAACGGAAAAATCGGAGTTAAACACAGAAATTAAGAAGTGCTTTCATATTCCCTTGCCAATTTTGTCTTTCTTCATGTAACACCTTTTTGCAAAGAAAACATTGCCATGACTGATAGGTCTCATGGGCCAGGGAGCTGTACTTCTGGGAGGTTGGGATAGCTGTGGTTCAGGCTGAGGCTTGCAGCTGGCCTCATCCATCCAGGGACCACTCCATACCAGTGCTCACATTCCACTACTGAGAAATCCCCTTTAATTTAATCTCTTTGCCTTGTCCCTTGCACGGAGAATGATGGGTATTCGATGCCCCTGACCAGAGTCTTTCCTTCTATCCCCCCCCCACTTTCATGTGTGTGAGTGTGTGTGTGTGCATATACCCATTCACACCTGGGCCGGTGCTTGGCAGTTGCACTCCTCCAAGTCAAGCAGCACTCTCATTCTCTTCTAGCACCCAGCGACCTGGTTGACCTTTCTTGAAACTTTGGACATAAGCTCAGGTTTCATTAGTCCTGGTGAACCTTATCACCAAGACTTCACACTTGGGGTTCAAAGATCCTGTGCTAGCAGGTGTGTAAGGATATGGAGATGGCTCAGATAGTGCGTTGAGAGGCGGCCCACAGCAACCTCCTCTTACTTCCTCTGCCCTTTCACAGAGATAAGAATGACCTTGGAGGAGTGAAGTATTGTTTGGTTTTATTTTCAAAAGATAATTAATTTTTTCTTTTTAAACAGGACAGTTGCTATTCATTATGCTTTAAACTGTGCTTTCCTTAATTAAACAACCACGAAGAGAGAGAGTTTTCAATCTGGAGTTGTGCTAATTTCTATCCCAGTGCTCTGCAAACCTCTGGCTTGTTTCTCAGGACCATTCTGCCCTCCTCTGTGAGTACCAAAGGCAGCTGCCTTTATTGCTGCGGGTCTTTTGCCTCTGAGGGAGGAAAATTTCCCAGTAATCCTGTTGGAGGCAGCAAACAACAAAGAAATGGCGAAGAAGCAGCGATGCTGTCAATCCGGGAGGAAAGCCCGAGCACATCAGTCACCGCAAAGCTTATTTGTGAAATGAATCCAGGGGCTCAAGGCCATTCCTCCAGGTCTGTAGCAACAGGAAGGTGACCTGGCACAGGGGAGCACAAAGTCTTTAAGCCGTGCTGTATTCACTGCCTGCCCAGCGCTGGGTGTATTCGCTGTCTGCAGCACATCTCCCGTGTAATGGCTGCTGTCATTCTCACTGCTGCATCTGCTTAAATGAGTCCTCAGAGATTCTAACTAAATGATATAATTCCCCTTGTTTCGGAAGGAGCTCGGCTTTTCCTAGCATCCCATGCTGTTGTCACATGCCCGAGGGCAAGCATTTCAACTTGTCACTCACCCTGAATGCAAAAAGAGCGTGTCTAGGTCTCTAAGGGGACACTGCTCAAACTTGAAGTCTTAGATGCTCCCCTAGCATAGCTCAATTCCCTAGGCTACTGGCATCCCTGAAGTCAGCTGCTGGCATCCCTGAAGTCATACTGGCAGGGAGGTCAGCCCTCTTCATGTCACACTTGGGCATTTAATGGCCTCTCAGGATCACACACAGAGGTGGCAGTGGAGGATAAAGATTACCTGGCAAGTACGGTAGTATGAGCTGCAAAGGAGAATGAAAGAAGACAACACTTCAGACAGGTGATTGTTACAAAATGATATGTATTTTTGGGTGAAATTCACAGAAGTTGGTGGATTTTACTCACTATGGAATTCCAGTAAGAGGCAGTCAGGTTCACAGCACTCACCAGAGATAGGTTTGGCCTCTGCCAATGGATTCAGTTATTTTCTGCTCAAAGGTCTTGATGGAGGCTCGGTCACCAGGAAGGCCCTCATCAAACAGCCACACAGGGCAAAATCCCAGTGTTACTGGCGATGGTGCAGTCTCCACAAGCACCACTTCAGGTGATGCATAGCAATGCTTTTCACTGGAGACCATGAGACCAAATTCAGCCCTTCTTACATCACCTCATCCCCGAGGTGTTCCACTGGATTTAAAAGAAGAGGAGAAGCAGTACTCTAATCCTGATGAAGCATCTTTTTTTGCCACAGGATGAGAGGTGAATGAAGACAGGATGTGAGTGATTGCTGATCTCCTTTCCCTGGCTGCTAGGAGGGAAATAAGTCTGTCCTTCTCTTCCCTTGATCTTGGCTGCTATTAGGGACAGGTTTGGACTGCTGTTTGCCACCAGCTCCTCTCCCCCATGATAGCTGTTGGCATCAACCTTTGCAGGGCTAAGTGAAAAGGAAGTGCAGTCAGATCTCTGGTCCCCATTGCATCCCTGTAAGTGTAATGGCTTCTTTCAAATACATCTTTAAATATACTAGTCCAGAGTTCATCCCAGAAAAAAGATTCTGGATGTGGTGCACCTAAAACTCAACTGAGAGGTCCCCAAGCAACCCAGTTTCAGCTGTCCCTCTTCCTTTGCAGGGTCTCTTCCAGCCTAAATTTTCCTATGAGCTATGAGGTTGTAGTGTGTTGACCCTGGCTGGAGGCCAGGTGCCCACCAAAGCCAATCTATCATCACTACCCTCCTCAGCTGGACAGGGAAGAGAAAATAGAACAAAAGTCTCATGGGTTGAGATAAGGACAGGGAGAGATCTCTCACCAGTTGCCATCACAGGCAAAACAGACTCAACCTAGAAAAAAAAAACCCATCTAATTTATGACCAACCAAACCAGAGTAGGATAATGAGAAATAAAACCAAATCTTAAAACAAAACCAAATCTTAAAACACCTCCCCTCATCCCTCCCTTCTTCCCGGGCTTAACTTCATTGCTGATTTCTCTCCCTGCTCCCCCTGAGTGGCAGAGGGGGACAGGGAATGGGGGTTGTTCAGATTAATTTATCAGAAGTTCTCTGTTGCTCCTTCCTCCTCTGGAGGAGGACACCTTGCACTCTTTCCCTGCTCCAGCACGGGTCCCTTCCATGGGGTACAGGCCTTCAGGACCAGACTGCCCTAGCATGGGTCCCCCACAGGGTCACAAGTCCTGCCAGCAAACCTGCTCCAGCCTGGATTCCTCTTTCCGTGGGGCCAGGATCCTGCTCCAGTGTGGACTTCCAGCAGGGTCATGTCTCCTTCAGGTACATCCCTCTGCTCTACTGCGTGGTTCTCCACTGGCTGCAGGTATAATCTCTACTCCCCATCATCCTACATGGGCTCCAGGATGACAGCCTGACTCACCATGGTCTTCTCCGTGGGCCGTGGGCCATGGGGGAACCTCTCCTCCAGTGCCTGCCGCACCTCCTCCCCCTCCTTCTTCACTGACCTTGGTGTCTGCAGAGCTGTTTCTCTCATAACTCCTCACTCCTCTCTCCAGTGGCAAAAAGGTGGGTTTTTCTCCCCTTCTTAAATATGTTATCCTTGAGGCAATACCACTGCTGCTGCTGGGCTCAGACGTGGCTGGTGGCATGTCCATGGACATGGGAGAAGCTTCTAGCAGCCTCTTGCAGAAGCCATCCCTGTAGCTCCTCCCTAACAAAACTTTGCCATGCAAACCAAAACCAGAGGCTTTGATCAGTCCAGCATGGGTCAGTCCAAGGAGCACCAGAAAACCTGCACAGATGCTGCTCTGGGCTGTGGTGGCAAAGAGCAGCAGAAGACTTTGGAGGTGACCTTTAAATCGTATTATGATATTTATGCCATACTGGCAAATTGTGGGACATGATGTAAGTTTTCCAAAGACAAAAGTGTGCCATAGGTGCTTGTGACCAGAACAGCTCCAGCTCTAAAGCTCAAGCCCCAGGATCCTCCCTGAATGTGGCCACCGGCCCTTCATCTTTCTCTAACATGGTTATCGAGGAAGGACTGAAATTCCCAACAACAACATAGGTTTCTTCTATTCTTTGGCCATTTTAATTAGACAAATAAAATTTCAAGTTCAGGAGCAGCATCAGACTGCATTCCATGGATCCTGATGGTCCTCACCCAGTAGGTACCAACACAGCTCCTAGATGACCAAGGACCCTTCCCTACTGATCTATACGGAGCTGATGGGCCAGCACGCTTGAAGAATTGGCCTGGCTCAGCGCTCTGGCAGGCAGAGCCAGGAATGAGGACAAATCTGCTGATTCAGGGTACAAACATAGCTGATCTCATTGCAGTGAAAATAGGTCACTAATCACACATGGCCAGCATCCAAAAACTAGCCAGGAAATCTGAATATCTGCTGGCTGAAAACTCTGTTTTACTCGAACGCACAGAAAGAAAGCAGTCTGCTCTAATTTGTTTAAAACAACCACTGGATTATGTGACCAAGAGATGAAGACAGTGATCTCCTCCCCACCCCCTGGCCCTGTAATTTTTTTTCAAGCAAGCAACTCGTTTATTGTTCCAGCCCATCCTTCACTTCCGTTCTCACACATTAAAATAACGTGTAGTTCACACTTCTGTTTTTAACCTCAGTTGCAGCAAATGGGACTGATTTCTAAAGAAAAAAAATTAGCATTAGCCTATATGTTGATGACAGTGATTTCTTTTATAGACTTCTGTCTAGTGGAACGACTGAGCTAGTATTGCCAGAATTAGTTCTTTCTAAATAAAAATAGCATCAAGGTTCCTGTTTTTTTAATAAGAAAAAAACCCATTCGTTTCTTTTTAGATCATTCTGAGTTTTCTTTTTAAGCTGGTTGCCCATCCTGACATCCTGAATAATTAAATGGGAGAGCACTTAGATTGTAGCAGAGGCTGAGAGTTACTGATGTGGAATAAGTGTACCCTGATGTTACACAATGTATGGCGGGAGGGAAAGGCCAATCAATATAAATGAATCCCTTTTTTCCATTGGATAAATGCTTTCTCTCTCGGTCAGTAACTGGAGAGAATATGGAAGCTTTATGGAGATAAGGTCTGCTCAAATTTTAGATCTGTTTCTGTCTAAATGAGATCAGCTCAGGTACATTTCCTCTGTGGACCAACATGACCTAATAAGCAGGAGTGGTCTTCAGCTTCACTCGTGGACCAAGTGGTGACATGCCTAGGTGAACAGGGTTACTGAAGTGTGAGTAAAAACTTGTTAGAACAGTCAGAGGAGTTGGTCAGAAATGAACACCTGAACAGAAGACCCAGAAGAGGCTGATTAAAAAAAATTGCACATGCAAGCTTGTAGAAAATTATGTAGAATATGTGCTCTTGAATATTCTTAAACCACGTCAAAAGATTGGTGATGCTTGAGATGAGTATATGCCAGAACTGAGATGAGCTCCCTTGAACTGCCTCTGCATCATGCTACAGGCTTTAGCTGGAAGCTGGTGTTTTGTTCTCCTGACACATGGTTCTTGCCATGTGCTCTGGAGGCAAATTGCTCCTGCCTCCTTCCCATCACCACCATTCCTGCTACCTGCCCCATCCCTCCTGTGCCGCGGGGGTCCAAGCACTTACCTGGGAGACAGCCACAATGAGCTAACCTCCCAGGGATGTCTATCGCACCTGGGCAGGCCCCATGCCCAGCCACGCTGCCCAACAAAATAATTCCCATGCCAGGAAAAGAGAGAGCAGAGGAAAATGGCTTGTCTTTCTAGCAACTCAGGGTTCAGCAGTTCAAGGCTTGCCTTCGTTCCTCTCTCACCCCAACCCTCCTGTTGCAAGTAACAGGAAAGCCTTTGTCCAGCACACATGGCCACATCAGATTATGAGACGAGGTCCTTCTAACCTGAGGGAATTTGTAGCGACTGATGTGGTAAGGCCATCCCTGGACATGCTGTCTCCAGTGGGAAAGCCACAGAATGATTGTCATGCATTTCTGTGCAGTACTTATGCTGGGGCTGAAGCATGAACATCGCCAGACAGTGCCTAGTTTTTATTTACAAAGGTTTTGTGACTCGGGGACTCTCGCTGTTGTCAGAGGATCTTTCCAGTCCCTTAAGGCTGATATCACTGATTCAGCCAGCAGAGATCAAAGCCAGCTCTTGACAGATGTTGTGTGCCCGACTGGCTCTTACTGGAATTTCATGCTAAGTGAGAACAACTGATTTCTTACACGCTACACAACTGCAAATGTAACTTTATGAGAAACATCCATCAAGGATGTAATACAAGCAGATTTTAAACTCACTGATTTAGTAACAAGTTGTAGATGGCAATCATAAAATAATTCACAGTGAAACAAAGGATTAAACAATATCAGATGAAGAATTTAAATCAGATTTAAGATTTGTTTCAAATGCCCTGTCCATTGGGTAAGATTCTGGAGTTAGATAAAGACATAATACCTGTAACCTGTCCTCAAGGGTGAACATGCTGCAGCATTCTGGGGACCATTGGCAAAGGGAAGCTCACAGTCCCTCAGGAGGGTCTCCAGGCCCTCTGGGAGCAGGGTGGTGTGGCTCTGGGTGAATGAATGTGTGTTTTCTTTGTTGTACATACATAAGAACATATTTAAGCCTCCTGTTTATTTGCTCAGTCAGGCAAGGTTTCAGAGGGAGGGATGAGCACCAGAAATATTCAAGCCTGGTGTAATGTAGAAAGAAGTTGCCTTTAGGAAATGTCTCCTGAGAAGTTGCAGAAAGTCAAAGGAAGCATCTAGAAAGAGCAAGCCCCAAGCAGGATAACCCTAGTAGGTATCCTGTGGGGTACATCAGTGCAAACCTCAAATCGCACCCTGTAAACAACTCCCCAGCTCAAGACTGCCAAATGTATGTACATCAAAAGTCATGCCCTTGTCCATGGGCTCGCATAACACACTCTCGGTAGAGTTTATCTTTTCTGCCCTCCTTTAGCCCAAAACAAGCTTATTGCACAAGACCATTCCAGCATAGCCTGTGTGCTGACTGGGTTGTCAGCCAAATACTGTCAACTCCCACTAAATTTGCTTTTTCTCTTTAGCATGCACACATTTCTGCACAAACACACCCAAAAGGATTTCCAATTCCAACTTAAACCCACAAATCCCAGGAAACTCGAGTTAAGCTCATAGCCCATAACAGTTGTCTTATTGCATAGACCGGTTAAAGCCATTCATCCTTTTACAATCCTTTGATGAAGGGACTTCTGTTAGGAGAGAAATGTGATGGATTTCATGCTCTGAGCATCTCATCTGAGTTCTTAATGTTACCTTAAGACTGAGCAACTTGTTTTGTTATCCTACAACCATAACAAAACCACAAATATTCTGCCTGATACCATATCAGCACAGAGTTTTGTAATTCCTATTCTCCAAGGACCTCAAAACGCTTAATAAATCCTATCTTGACTCTGTTGCCAAGCTTGTGAGGTAGGTAAAGGTTGTTATTCACCTGTCAGCATGGAGAAAGGCCATTCCAGAGAGTACTGTGTTGAAACGCACAAGCGGTTAGTAGCTGTGCAGGGAAGGGGGCTAGGCTCCTTCTCTGTTTGCAGAGTTAGACTTTGTACCTGGGGAGTTCAAAATATGTTATGTATAAATTGGCAGTGGAAACATTACTGTTTATCTTAGAATCATAGAATCACCTGAGTTGGAAGAGACCCTTTAGATCATTGAGTCTCCAACCACAGCCTAACCCTGCCTATCCCACCTCTAGATCATGTCCTTAAGCACTTCATCTACACACCTTTTAAATACCTCCAGGGATGGTGACTCCACCACCTCCTTGGGCAGCCTGTTCCTGTTCCAATGCCTGACAACCCTTTCAGTAAGGAAATTCTTCCTGATCTCTAACCTAAATCTCCCCTGGTGCAATTTCAAGCCATTCCCTCTTACTCTATCGCTTGACACCTGAGAGAAGAGACCTACACTGACATCTCTGCAACTGCCTGGCAGGTATCTGTAGAGAGCGAGAAGGTCTCCCCTCAGCCTCCTTTTCTCCAGACTAAAGAGCCCCAGCTCCCTCAGCTGTTCCTCGTAGGACTTGTGCTCCAGACCCTTCACCAGCTTCGTTTCACTCCTCTAAACGCACTCTAGCATCTCAACATCCTTCCTGTAGTGAGGGGCCCAAAACCAACGTCTTGTGACAGATATTTGGGGCTTTCAGAAAGGATTAGGAGGATGGAGCCCGGTACCACACTGCATTTCAGGGATTTTTCTACAGTTTCTTTGTGTAGCCTTGAACAAGGTACTTTGCTGCCTCAAAAACGTAAGCAAGCGTAAGTGTGTAATGGCACATCAGTAAGATGTTACAGTCGCATGGGTCCCAATCCAACAGATCTCAAAAAGGATTTCCTCTGATGTAATGGGATGTCAGCTCGGCTGGCAAGGATAAATTCACCACCAGTTCCCAGATGGTGGGAGCAGTGGTGCCAGAGAGGAAAAAGACAGCTATTTCCTCAGTCTCCAGTGGTTTCTCTGTGGCACAGCCTTCTGCTTCAGGCTGCCAAAAAATGCCCTTTGATGTGAGCCTGCAGTTTTGCTTAGACCCACCAATTTCCATAAAGGACAAAGGGTTTGATCAAACTTATCAACCTACTTTGTTCATGTGCTTGACTGCTTTCCATTGCAGGAGAACCAACCAAAGATAGTGACTGGAAAATTTATCTTACGAAGAACTGGATCTTGTCTGAAGAGTTTTATTGTTCATTTTCTGCCTGGTAATAAAGTTGGGCCTTATCAAAACAAACAGCTTTTCCATTGGGATATTAGGAATGTAGTTTAATGAAAATATTTGATGTGTTGCCTTTTTTAATTTCTAGCTGGGTTTCGTCACCTCCCATCCTTGTGACTGGTGACAAGGACAACTAAGATAACTGTGAGGTCTCCTTGTGCTGCTGACTTGTGGAAGGGGGTGCTGGCTTGCAGCAGGCACCTGTACCAACTGTGTTGTGCCATGTTCTTTGCCACTCTGGGCCATTTGTCAGTGGCAGTGACTGCAATCTAAGCAGGAACTGCAAACACAGGGAAGTTTTACTTTACAAAGTTGGCCCTTTGCCTCATTCTTGTACAGTCATCTGTGGTTTTCACCTTCAATGAAAATCAGTTTTCAAGTTCTAGGAGTTTTGGTTTGGGTTTTTTTTTTTCAAATAAAAAAGAGGGAGGAAGATCAAGCAAACCCATGATATAGGCACTTTGAATACTGCTCAGAAGCTCTGATTTTGGGGTGTTTATTTGCTGACAAGCATAAAGGAACATAATTTGTGCTGCCAACTCCAGCTCATGTGCAATGACCATCACATCTGAAGGCAAATGGGCAGGTTTCTCCCCATCCTTCCCCCCAAAAACCTAAAGTTGCTAGAAAGAGATGGCTGACACCAAAATGAGAAGTAGATATGTAATGCACCACTTAGGAGCAGAGGGGGGAGGCGTCCCTGCAGGGAAGATGATCTGAGTGTCGTGAGCCCAGTTCTGCCTCACTGTCTGCAGGACGATTACCTGCCTGGCCAAGAATAGTAACACTCAAACTGCTCATCTTTTAACTGGGGCTGCCGTGCTTTTTTAACCACTTGTTAAAGTTTATTTTTTGCAAAGGGATTTATGGTTAGAGTTGGTCTAGGAGGAGGAGGGGCAATGCTGGGGGACTCAAAATGACAACTTGTATTGATAGTGATGGCAGCCTCTAAGGGGATATCAGCTGGTGAGCACCAAGCAATTTCTGCCTCTGCATGCTTCACCCCCTCACTGCCCCCTCCTCCTCCCCGTGGCAGGTGAATTGGTCTCTCCAGCCTGTCAGTCTTCATTGACCAACCAGTCTGAATAAAAGGGCTGTAGGGTGGTTTTGCAGGGTCCTGAAGGCACCATGCAGCAGTCCTTCCAATCTGTGTTGCTGGAGGTGCAGCCCAGATCTAACCTGGGGCAGGCAGGGATCTCTTGTTGGCAGTAGGAGCCAAGGGCAGCAGTTTTGCCTTAAGTCTAAGAGAGCATGTTCTGAGAAGGAACAGATGATAATATCCTTGGGCACCTCTGACAGATATCTGAGACCAGAGAAGAACCAGTCCTACGAGCATAGACATAATCTATGGAAATAATTCAAATAAGTAAAAGAGCTCAGTTTTTCTCCAACTTTTCAAGCCTCACTCTTCAGCACATTTACTGAATCATATCATAGTAATGAAATACCACTACACAGCATTAGGATCTTCAGAATGGTTCTTCTTGGCTTCCACAGAGCTGCTTGCTATTTTGGCAGTGTCTGTTGAAATGGTGCTCAGATGTGTTACCGTTGCTGAACGTTGGCAACTGCAGAGCGGTTTCATGTTGAATTCACAGGGGCAAATGTGTCTTCTTTATTTATTATGGAAGTGAATTGATTTTGTATCTAAATTGTTGGTGAGGGAAGTCTGATTACCATGGTGGAACTGAGAAGTTGCCATAAAAACTAGTGTCTGTTTGGGGAGGGGTGTTGGAGATTACACATATCCCGAAATACGCAGACAATCTAGTGGTGCACAGCTCTAGTTAGAATTGCAAAGACTTTCAATGTGCTATCCCAGCTGCAGGGATTAAATGTCTATAAAGCCTTTTAACTTTTCTTACACCTTAATATGTAATTATTTCTTTTATGTGCAGTGCAATAAGCACCATGGACCATCCTTCATAAAAAAGCTATCCAACAGCCTAGTGACTGGAGTACTTCCCAGAGAAACTGGGGTTCAGATCCCTACTTCAGAGCAGGAAGAGTGTGGTAGTAGAACATGGGTCACCCATGACTTCTGTCCACATTGCCATCAACTGCTACTGGATGAGAAGTCTGTTGCTGTCTCCTTTCTTCCAGCTCTGGCACTTCAGTCCAGGAGAGGGTTCCTAAACAAAGATCCATAACAGTGTTAAGTCTCTAGCTGGTATTTTGTGCTATTTGGTTTTAGGTGGTCAACTTTCCAAGCCTCCTCAGGTGCTGTGAGGAGAAAAGGAGATGTTATGGAATGTCCCAGCATTGAGAATAGAAATGAGAGTTTCTATCTTTCTCTTTGGAGCCCAAATGTGAAAGCCACCTGTGAAGTCTTTGCCTAGGAACCATCTGAAATGAATGTCAGGATATGTCATCACTTCAGCAGGAGTCATGGCCTATAGGTATTTATACAACCTTCACTTGGCTAATGGAGCCTGGAAGGTTAAAATCTGTGCTAATGCTTGATAAAGAAGGAAAGGTGAGGCCTCTGGAGGGATGCAAAGAGGAGAGCTCTGCTAGCAAAAGCAGAAAATAGATCAATACAAACATGCTGATGATCATGTTTGCCAAGTGCAGAGGAAGCAGCCGTAGGGGTTACAGTGGTGAGCACTTGTACAGAAGAAGAAAAGGTTTTAGCTCAATGAATCACAGAATCATTAAGGCTGGAAAGGACCTCCAAGATCATCCAGTCCAACCATCCCCCCACCACTTATATCACTAACTAAACTATGTCCCTAAGTACCTCATCCAATCTTTCCTTGAAGACCCCAAGAGATGGTAACTCCACCACCTCCCTGGGCAACCCGTTCCAATGCCTAACCAATCTTTCTGAGAAGAAACTGCTCCTAATTTCTAACCTGAACCTCCCCTGGTACAACTTGCAGCCATTCCCTCTTGTCCCATCACTACTTATCTGCAAGAAGAGGCTGACCCCCAGCTCACCACAACCTCCTTTCAGGCCCCAGTCCTAGGCTAAACAGTCCTAGTTCCCTCAAGCTGCTTCTCATAAGACTTGTGCTTCAGACCCTTCACCAGCTTTATTGCTCTTCTCTGGAGATGCTCTAGGGCCTTGATGTCTTTCTTGTATTGGGGGGCCCAAAACTGACCACAGTATTTGAGGTGCGGCCTCACCAGAGCTGAGTACGGGGGGATGATCACCTCCCTGGTCCTACTGACTACGCTATGCCTGATGCAAGCTAGGATGCCATTGGCCTTCTTGACCACCTAGGCACTCTGTTGGCTCATGTTCAGGTGAGTGTCAACCAACACCCCCAGATCTTTTCCCTCTGTACAGCTCTCCAGCCACACTGACCCAAGCCTGTAGTATTGCCTGAGGTTGTTATGACCAAAATTCAGGACCTGACACTGCTATGTTGAACTTAATACCATGGGCCTCTGCCCATTGATTCCACATGGATGGACAGGGAGCCATCTCTTGGCTTTGCTATGATGTTGGCCGATGCCTGTCAGCACAGTTCACCCCAAAGCTGAAGCCCAGAAGCCCGGACCAGCAGGTTGGGTACATGCATTTCAGTGTTATGGGGAGTAGAGAGGAGGGGACCCCACAGCAGCCCCCACAGAGAGCCAGCGTGGGCCACCACAGCCTTGTGAGATAATACGTCAAGAGAACCACAGAGGATTTAGTGCAAAACTTTGCCCCTATAAACCCTTATTCAGTTCTCACACTTAAACAGCCACCTCACTGAAACCTCCGTGAGGCCATAAATGCTATCTGTGCTCCGCCGCAGCAGCAAATGTCGCCTTTCAGCTCCCTCAGCGTGACGGAGGCACACAGAGGAAATTACTGGGAAATTACATGGTAGTGTGTGACAAGAACACCATGCTTAACCAATAAGGCAAAACTGATCAATTGGGGACCCAAATGTCATGGTGGATGTGCAGCACAGGTAGAGGGACCGGACTGACAGTGAGGATTTGATAAATCCCTCATTTATTTGATAATTGTCCTTCTAACCATACAGAGGCAGGTTGAAATGCCATCACAGTTTTTCTTCTTTTTCTAACATTTTTTCCCCCAATCTTTATTGTGTACAATCTAGAAATAGATACAATGGCAGTTTTGTCAAATTACAATTTCACAGTAAAAACTTGATCCGGATACTTAGATACTTGCTGAAACATCTGCAAGCAGCTAATTTTTTGCTGTCTGCAGCCACTTGAGTAGAGGCTGATAAACTAGAGAGCCTGTGTTTTGTCACTCTAAGTTTGAATGGGTTTTTTGGTTTGCCACCTGATTTTCCCAGGCTTGCTTTGTGCCTAAAAGTAAGCACTTTAATGCCCTTTACAGCTTGAATTAAATCTCTTTGACTAGATTTTAGTTATAGAGGTGGGTTCTTGCACAGAAATGTTTTGAATATTTGTAAATGTATGATGTGATGACTGAGCTTTTTAACTTGGCAGTGAAATGCCCAGGGACTGAGCTGCCACAGGATTAGGGATGCCAGAAGCAGTGTCCCTCTCAGAGGTGGGGCTCCTGGGGCTTCTCGTAACCCACCAAACTGCTGCCAGGCAGGAACTGTTCTCTGTCCCCACTGATATGAATCAGAGGCAATGTCGAGGGTATAATTAAAAGAACAGTGAACTGGGAGGATGAGGGATGTGCTAGGGAGATGGCACATTTCTTAAGGTATCAAAACATAAACCCTGGCTTACTGCCTTGCGGTCCGATTGCCAGCATGCTTTCCCTGCTGGGATGGACAGAAGCCACTCCCTGCTGTGGCACAAGGAAAGAGGCAGTAACTGGAGGCTTAACATCAGGCTGTTTCTAAGGGAGATGCACCAGCATGACTGGGCCTTGCGTCTTGCCAGTAATTTGGCTTTTCATCAGGACCATCCTTCTGCCCAGAGATCTCCCTCCTCACCCACTTCCTAGGAGTAAGAAGCACCAAACAAGGGTGTCAGAGGGAAGATCTGCCAGTCTGTAAGAACCAGGGGACACTTGTTTTCCCCATTCATGCTGTGTTAGGACCGTAAGACAAGGGCAGAAGAAGCAGCAGGTTGGGGCATCCCTGGGTCACGGCTCCCCAGCCAGCCAGCCCTTCTGTGCATCCAGAGGTGCAGCATTTCATCTTGCCTCCCTTACAGAGCGGTAACTCACAGGAGTGGCAAGTCAGAGAACCAATGGGTTGAAGGTATGATGAAAAATGACATAGAAACCCTTGAGTTTTTCAATTCTCTTCCACTCCAGGTTTTGCAGGCAGTACAGTTCCCTTCCTACGTAACAGCATCCAAACTCTGACCTGGTCATAGGCAGCAGCATTCATCAAATTTCATCACTCACTACGTGATTCCATACCGGGTTTTTTCTGCCTACTGATTTTATTCCCCAGCCGTAGTGCTGCAGCTGGGATCATTGCTGGCACCTGCACTGACATCCTGGGGGTTAAGGGCAGCCATGCCTCTCCCTGGATAAGGTAGTTGAGGAGGAGGATGCTTTGCTATGAAGTTCTTGGTCTGACAGGTCACAAATTTATTAACACGCCAATTATGTTATCGTAGCTCACTTTTTCAGAGTTCACTTTATGATGTTTTATCACTTATTCATGTTATTGAATTTCATTTTTTCTCCAGGCAGTGGAAAACAAAGGCAAATTCCACGAGGAGGAGGTAATTTAGAGATGAAACTGCTGTACTCCAAATGTGTTGTCAACGTGTTGTCATGCTGTACCTTTACCTCAGGTGTCCTTTCTGCACTAGCTCAGTAATCTAAGTAAATAAAAAGAGAAAAATACCCAGTTCTTACATTGTGTTTCCATCTAAAATTACCTTTAAGTTTTCTTGTAAAAAATGACAATTTAAATGTGCTGTTCAAGCAGGGAAAAGAAGAACCTTCTGCATGCAGGGGGAGAACAGACCAACCAAAAGCAGTAAAAGAGAAAGGTGGGAGTTTTGGTGTGTTGAGTTTTGGGGTTTAGGTGGTTTTTTTTTGCAAAGAAGTTACGGACTATCAGCTTTCAAGCTGTTTTCTAAGATTTTCAAATTTTAAAAAATATCAAAACCATAATTAAAAAAATCAATTTTTGAGTTTCTTGTAATGTTAAATTTGGGAATATTTATGGCTCTGGACTGAACAGAATAATCTGAGATGCAGATTTTTTTTGATCATAGCTTTGATTTCCTTATGTTGTGTTCTTAATTTCAAAGTGTTTGAAAATGTCACACTGAAATGTTTCAGCCTGATATGTTTCCCCAGGGCTCGTATTGCAATGCTTTACTCCCATTTGCTTCCCAGAAGGAATGTCTTCAGAATCAGCATTTTCAGGCATTCCGGTGATGACCAAAGGCTACTTCCAGACACGAAAACATCGTTAGAAAAGTTTTTGCCAGGGTTTTTCCTACATCTTTGGGCAGTACAGCAATGACTGCAAGAGCTGACGCCATCAAAACCTGCAGACAGGTGCTGCGCTTGTGGCGGCCGCTTATCGCTCGTGGCTTTCCAGGCTCCCAGCTGGTTTATGGCCTGGTGAGGAGAGCACAGAATGTCAAGGCTGTCAGTGTCATTAAAAACAACACAAAAGTCACGGTATCGGTGAGCAAACTATCCTAACTGCTACCCTCTTGCTTTCTTGTCAGGGGCCAGGAGACACCAGCAAGGAAAAAGCCAGGTTTGGGGAGAAGAGAGAGAGATTCAGTGCAGATCACCTACTGCCATGACAGGGGTAACATGGTTATTTGGATTTTGGAGGTAAATTTACCTTTAAAATAAAAAATAAAAATCAAAATTGAGCTCAACACCTAAATAAAAATAAAATAAAATTTTAAAAACTGGGTTTTTGTTTGGTGTTTTGGGTTTTTGGGGTTTTTTTACTGCCTATATTGGCCAAAACAGCAAACAGACAGATGAAGGTTCTAGGCTGAGTTAAATAAAAACATTTGTGAGGCAATAGGTGAAATTCTGCTGAAATAACTTCCCAAGGAAAAGGAAAAAAGGAAAGTCCTGTCAGGTTTATTTTAGTGGTCGGTCAGTCTAGCACAGAAAATATAAAACCTAAGAAGCGAGCACAGCAGGCGAGGCTTAGCTTGAATACCTGAAGCAGCTCTCAGCAGCAAGTGGAGTGAAACTGGAGAGCTGCCAAAGCATCATGGTGTCTGGCAGCTGCCCAGAGGGAGAAGAGGGCTGGTACAGCCCTACTGCCAGGGCAGGAGTATTGCTAATACATCAGAAAGCTATGACAATAAATAACACTGTTGTAAACCGATAGCTGGAAAGTGTTCTGGGAAAGGAGCCTCTGACTGCAAAAGCTGCCTTGAAATTGGAGTAATTTCACCAAACCCAGCTAAATCTGAGTTGCAGACATGATGAAGCCAGAGCCCAGTGGCCGGATGTCCCAGAGCCGATGGGAACTGGGGCTCTTCCATGTACCCAGGACAAAACTAGAGCAGCTGCAACAGAGTGAACTGCCGGCGCTCTGCTGGTTGGCCAAAAAGGAAAAATCTGCATGTCCTTGGACCTACTCATGCTCCCCTTCATGTAGGAGGACACAGGACATGTTCTCTTGCCCACCCTGGGGTTGGACAAGCACCGTGCTGAGCTGTCTGCTCTGTCCCTGCCCTGCCCGGCACTGATGCCCTCAGTCCCTGAGCTCCTGGAGTCTGCATGCCCCAGCCAGGCAAGAGACACTGGCGGCCTCTTGCACCCTGGCCGTCATGTTGGAAGAACCCAGAGGGATGCAGTTGTAGAAAGTCAGCTTACTTTTGAGAGAAATGAATGCCAGCTCTAGCTGAACCTGCCGCACTGCCTGCTCTGTGCAGGCACACATGGATGGCAGCTTGCATGGGCCCAGGCATGTAGTACGTCCCCCCATGCTACAACTTATTTTAAGGTCTGATGGGCAGTGGTTTTTCATTGCAGCACTCAGACAAGGGTTTGTTTCTTTTAAACTCTTATTTTGCTTTTGTTTTTCAAATAGTGAGTCCCATGCCTGCTGTTCGGGACCACATGAGGCATGCAGAGCATAGACAGTGTTGAGCATCCATTTAACAGCCTGTGAGTGCACTAGAGGGATGCGCCACTGTCTGTGGCTTCCTATGGGTCAGAAACCAATCAATACTTGCAGATAGGTGTACAGAGGCAGCATGTGATTAGTTAGCATTTGAACTTACTTTGCTTGTAGCTTATTTCAAATCCAGCAGTTTCTTCTGTGTGTTTTTTGTGGAGCAAGGAAGAAAAGACACCACAAATGCACAACGTTACTTCAATTTGGTTCACCCTCTGTGAGGAGGACAGCTGATTTCACAGGAACTTTGTGCATTGCTATTCATGTCCCCAGTCAAATAAACTAAAAATATTTAGATATTTGATATTTTTAAAAACTTGTTTATTAATTCAAGTCAAACAGATGGAATTATCATGTATAATCCTATGCTCCTATTTCATGTTAAAGTAGTGCAGCGATGAAGGGAGCACAGCTGACCTGTACCTCACAGAGATCTGGCTCACTATGGGGAGGTAACACCCCCACGCAGCACATGGCACTGGGAACTCAGATTTTCAAACTGAGTTGTATCTACAGCTGAGACCAAAGTGGTATGGAGTGCTCTGGCCCTGATCTGATGGATTAGCATTTGCTGGATTAAATCTCTACCATGCAGCTCCTGATATCCTCTGCTGAGCAAACAAAATTACTATATGAAAAGTATACAAGACACTGTTCTCGGGCAATGCATGTATCCTAAAATTACACCATGGAAGCTATCTAGCTATCTACTGCTGAATGATTTTGTTTATAAAAAAAACTCAAGGACAAAAAAAAAGGAAGAGATCAATGCAATTCCAGAGCTAGTGACTAATGAACACACACAGAACTCTGTGATCTCATAGGAAATCCTAAGATTTGGCAGTAGGTAAAGAGGAAAATATTGAATCAGTAGATAATGCCCAAACTGTGAGGAAAATCAGCCTTCTGATTATTAACATGCCTACAAATGATAACAGACTCTTTGCCTGTGTATTATATCCCTCGTGAGGCACTAGGGTCCCCCTTTTTTTCCTTTTGGCCAGGTCACCCAGTTTCATGTTTCCTATTCTTGCAGATGCACTTAGCTGAAGGCTTTGGAAATTTTCATATGGCAATTAAAGATCCTTCTTTTATTCTTTTAGATACTCTTGCTCTGTATTATGACCTTGCTCCAAGAACCCTTGTTTTATAGCAGTCTATCCTGAACAGTATTTCCCCATCAGCTGAGGCACTTAAGCAAGAAGTAAATTAATACTTCAGCCATCCCGCCTTCTAGACTTGGCAGCCTGTGGTTTCAACATCATCATCTAAGTCTGCTGCTATTAAAAAGACCCCACACCGAACCCTCTGGTGCTTCACTAATACTTTCCTTCTAATCTGGAAAGGCTAATCTTGTTTCTCATACTGGGTCGAAGACAGCTTCAGTTCTCAAATGTCAAGAAGCCAGTTCAGCACACCTTGGGCTTTGAACTGCTGGACTGGAAATGAATCACCGTGCTCCTGAATTCAGGGGTATAAGAAGCCTGACAATGTGTTGTCTCCTTTCCAGAGTGCTGAAAACACGCACATTTCTCTCCATTTCTCACCCTATAGAAATTATAGGATGCATTTGATAAGTAATGCCTTAGCAATGCAGTGGAAATAGCTTGCTGCTGTAGTCACCTTAGAAATGAAACGAGCAGCACCTACTAATCCTTCCTTGTCCAGATATTCCAGTCATTCCCAAATGACACTCGATTTCAGGTCAGGGCTCTCCTGTGTGTTATTCTCTTTCATCAAAGTGGCATTTTGCCTGTACACTGGTGCATATTTCAGAAGCCACGACAGCTGGGTACGGACAAACGACAGTGGATGTTTTTGCAAAGGCCAGTGAGAGGGTTTCTCCAACGTAAAGAACCGACACATCCCAGTGGTTGCAGAAAGACAGCAAAACTGAGGCAAACTGGAGAAAGGTGAATGTGGGCTTTGAATGTGAAGTTCCTCCTCTCCAGACCTTTTCCTGATGATACCTGAACTCAGCTGATGTCCAGGGCAGGAGCCTCCTGCAGCCATGTCTGGCCCACAGCCTGCCAGCCCTGGTCCCACAGCCTTCCCAGCGCTGTGCTGCTTCTCAAATGTGCAGATGAAGGAGAAACAAGGAGAGTGGCACAGAACCCTGGGAGGGTTTCTTCACATGTATCTTTACTATTCATACAGATCCTCAGGTTACTCACCGATAGCTTTTCCTTTCATCCCCAAAGACTTGTTTTCTGGGTCCTGGCTGCAGGACGCCTCTTGGTCTTTGATGACTGAATTTTCAGGTCACTTCCTACCTTAGAAATATACCCCCTCCCCAGGGAATCCCTTCAGGCTGTGAAGTGGGACTGGCAGGGTTAGAAAACGGAACTGCTATTTCTAGTGCTTTCTACATCTCCATTGCTTGTTCTATTACTTCCCCCTCACACCACTATGTCTTCAGCAGGACACAGGGCCAGTTTCTTGGACTGTGAAGCTCTCTTTCCTTTGGTTTCCATGATGGGGACCTAATTCAATGGCAACTTTTGCAAGCAAGGTCCTCACTTGGGGATCACAACGGAGTTGCAAAGGAGGGTTAGAAGGTGGGATGTGTCCTAAGCAAGATGGTGCCTGCCTAAGTTCTATCAGAAATTACTATTTCTGATGTTGGCCTTCAAAATAGCAGATCCTTGATATCCACACTGACGTACAGGCCGAGGGAGGTGAGCCCTGTGTGTATTAGCGTAAGCCAGTAAGTTGAACTTTGAGATTGCCCTTCTCTTTGCAGCCCATGTCCTACAATTTCACTTGTCCCTTCATTACACTTTGGAGGGAGTTTAATTGCTGTTTCCCTCACGGTTGTCTCCCAGGTAGCCCATATAATTGATTCAGACCTGTGCAGATATTGCACAGGCTACCAAGAGCACTTTACAGGTCCTGGTCATGCATGAAATGTCACCTCCTCCGGACAGAGAGTAGAAACCATAATCAGCAAATAGCACACTGAACAAAGTGCAATTCTGGCTTATTTTTAGAACAAAGATGTTTGAATATCCCAGCAGGACACACAGAAATCTCGTGTGCTAAGTCACAGCCAAAACACACATACACACATGGTGGGCACCAGGTCAACCACCCTGGACAAATACCTACGTACAGGTTTGATTTACGAAATGGAGTGGACAAGTTGACCCTAGCCCACTCCTCTTCATGAGAATCAAGAGATGATAGCAGGCTCTCCAGTACCCACATAGCACCTTTCATACGGTCTTCCCAAACAATAATCCCAGTAGTTAAGCATCTTGTGATATTTATATGGCCTTGGGTTTCACTGATGTTACTTGAAGCTTGGTCCATCCCCAAGTGCTTCAGCAGGGGTTAAGCCTGGTCTTCTAGTGAGCATGGCAAGGGCTTCCTCCATCACAACGGCCAGTTATCACTAGCAGGAACCAGCAGACGTCCCAGATGAGTCACCTGGCTGCTCTAACGCTGTGTGTCTGGGCTCACCCTGCTGAAGTGGCACTAATTATCCCACCAGCATTACACAAGGAGGTATTACGCATTAAGTAGAGGGCAGAGCACTGATTACATTGCAGGGGTGATTACAGGAGCCTTCTCAGATATCCACCTACCTACCCACAGGTATATTCACCTGCTGCTGCTGCTGTATATACCTGTGGTGTGTTCGCAATGCTGTGATGAGCTATTTCGAGTGCGTGGGAGCTTCCCAGGGCTGCTGTCAGCAAACAAAGGCCAAGCAGAGCCCTGCCTACTCCCATAGGGATGCCTCCTCAGCTGTATTCACCCGTGTGCTGTGTCCTCACTGAAATGCTCTGGAAGGTCTCCAGCTCTTTGATGGGAGCTGGTATTGCAATGAGTTGGGTTCCATGGGCAGATGCTTCGTACAGCGATAGGGGACTGTAAGGGGAAGTACTGGCTGCATCACACCACAGGGTTTCCACCACCCTCCGCTCTCCTTGCCTCTCTCAGGGGAGCTAGCAAGCTGCCAGGCTGCCTGAGAAAGCTTTTGCTTTCCTTAGTTGTTTCCTTTGGACCATAATTTCTCAGCGCTTCCCCCACTCCCTGCCCAGCTATAGCTGGGAAGGCCATAAATGCAAACAGGTTTATTTTGCAAGTATTTAATTATTCTGAAGCATTTGTTTGAAGCAACATTAAAAATATGTCCCCAGTGCTAGGATTTCTTTGCTCTCTGTTGTCAACAACATATTTTTAAAAGAAACATTCCATGGTTGGGTGTTTTTTTTTTCTGTTGTTGGTGTGATCGCCTTGTTTTAGAGTTACTTAAGTAGGAAAATATTTCCCTTGGAAGGGATCCAAGACCACAGAAGTCAGGCAGAGTCTTTCTGTTGACTTTAAATGCACTACGGACTATGCTGCTGTAAAGCCCTAGAACAAATACAGCGGTAAAGACCAAGGCGCTGTTGGATTTAATGAGACAAATATGGCAGGACCTGTGATGGTGAGCAACCCTGATGTTAGTTACATTAGCAGCACGGAAGGAGCGCTCTCTGGACTGTGGGTATTTATGCAGTTAATTGATGGCTGGATATTTATAGCCTAGCAATGATCTTTTTAAGGCACCAGGCACCAGGCGTGGGTTTTCCCATGGGGAAGGGAGAGGGGGATGGAGCGGAAGCAGTGCTGATAGTGGCAGTGCTGGGGATTTGAGATGGCTTTTGCCCTCTGTGTGAGCTTTGACTTCCTTCTTCCCAGCTTCACTCCCCCAAAACATTTGGGTTTTCTGCACAAAGCCACAGCAAGGCACTGCTGCCGTTGCATGCTTGTGCCATGCATCCCAGCCCCTTCAGCCTTTTTCCATGCAACCTCGTGGGTGGGAGCAGCTTGCGTCTGGGGAGGGAATTCAGCTCTGGGCACATGCCCTCGGCTGTGCTGGGACAAGAGGAGGACTCAGCAGGGGTTAGTGCCCCTCGGGTCACTTGGCTGAACCATTCAGGCAGTTGCTGTTTCTCCCCTCCCAGGCAAAACAAGGATTTCCGCTGTGGAAACAAATTTTGCTGGGTGCTGGCTGGAAGTGCTGGGAGACAGCCCTGGAGCAGAGCTAGGCTGGTGGTGGTGGCCGGGGGAGAGTGCCACCAGGACCCACTGCTGCCATTGTGGTTGCCCTGCCCATGGGCTTCCCTCACCCATCCGTGGAAAGCTGCTGGTGCACGTACCAATGGTGGATTAAGGAAAGCAATATTATGGATCACTGGAGAGAACAGAACAGCCAGAGAGTTATTCTGAAGGAAGAGCTGTCGTTAGCTCTGATGAGTACTGGTGATTAGGACCAGCTTTGATCCAGTGCTGGAAACCAATCACGGTTAAGATCTCTTCTTAAAAAAAAATAACTTATTTAATGTTTACCTAAGAAACCCGCATAAAGGGAAATTGAATCTGGCCTCTGGAATCACATCCAGCATATCTGCCTCGGAGTATACCTTTACCTCCTGAGAATTCATACAGTAATTAGATGAATGTGCTTAATTAATCACATTTCCTGTGCTGAAGAGGTTTGACGGAAAACATTTGCTTCTCTCACTTTATTAAAGCATTATTGAGTGTTGTGCTTGTCATGTGTTCATCACCAGCCTTCTTGCCAATTAATCCTGACAAAATGAAGTTTATCAACAGCGAAGCAAGCCAGTGTTCACACAGTCTCTTTGTTGTAGCTTTGTGTACATGCCTTCATGCCTCTAGGTAATTGCTGGATAATTGAGAGTAGGCTCTGTTTAATCTAAAATGAGATGTGCTAAATATAAACCGTTTTCAGGGCCTGATTGATACTGTTTTAATAGCCTTGGTATCATCACTGCCATGGACATGTAATGCATGATTACCTTTATTTATTGCATGTGTTTATTATCAATTTTAAAGTCAAAATATGAATTTCCAGCATGGCTATTAAACATACGAAGCAATTATTGGTTATTTAATATCTTTCCTACACACCATGACTGAATCAAAGCACAAGCATCTTAATATCTGGCTTTGGCCACAACATTACTGGGAGTCCACCTCTTCGGGAACCAGTGCCTTATGTGGGGGCAGAAATATCTGCCAGAGGACTCTCAGCAGTTTCTGAGGCACTGGGCTGGACATGGTAGAGACCTTCCCACTGCAGAGCAGGGCAGCCAGGAGCAGAGGAGCTGGATGGAGCAGCAGAGCTGAGGAGATCCAGGAGCAAGAACCCACATTGGGCCATGCCAGCCAGGTTCAGGCAGGGACTCCCATCCTTGCTCCATCCTATCCCACTGCAGGGGCGAGTGCAGTCCTCACCAAGAGAAAGCACAGAGGGAGGGAAGAGGGGCATGTCTTGAAATGCCATCATCACAACTGCTGGTGACCTGAGCCTCCTCTGCGAATGGGAGGGATGAGGTCTGGCCCATGCCTGCTCCTTTATTTTCTCTGAGGCCAAAGAAAACAACCGGAATGCTCCAGCTCCTGCAAAGCAGTGGCTGAGCAGGGTGGAAGCTGCCTGTGGCAGTCCTTGGAACTGCCTCCTGGGAACCAAGCATCTCACCAGGACTACACACTGGCTCCCTGGCAGAGCTGAGACTAGCTAGGAGTCACTGACACTAAGCCGTAGAGAGAATAAACCAGATCCCATTGGCTGCCTCTTAATCAGGCTTTCACCACTATGATACCCAGGCTGTCTTTCTAAGGGCTCTTCCCTAAAATATTAGACATGCAGACAGGTATTAATTAAGGAAAAGTAATTTCCCTATTCTACCAACTGCTCAGTTCCAAGAAGCCTCTTAGGGTAGAAACAAGCTTTCTGTCACCAGCCCTTCTTCTTGCATAGTTATTAGGAATGGAAATGCTTATTTCCATAGAAAAATAAAATGCTTAATTACTGGGGGGAGGGGGGCAGTCAGGTTCTCCTCTTCTCCCTCTGCCTTGCTGCAAGAATTTTGTGTTACAATTCATGCATTTTTATTGCTGACACATTCCCAAAGTTCCTTACAGTACTGCAGCAATATATCCCTCACGTATGAGTCTGCATTTCCAGCAATTACACACAGCTACTGCTGAGGAAATTTTTAGCCATGGGAACTTTTTTTTTTCTCTCCTTGTCAAAAACTAAGCCTAGATTTGGCTGGAAAATATTTGGCAACAGCTAGACATTTTTGATAGAGTGCTTCTGTGTGCGTAACACTGTTTCTTCCAAAATCCCAAGTTGCTGTTGGAAGGCAACCGGGACTGAACGTTCACAGCCAGCTTTAGTAATGACTCCTTTATACATGCCCTGCCTTGCTACCCTCTCTGACACCCACAGACTTATTCACCAGCTTTAAAATCCTTGTCAGAAAGGGGAGATATAATCCAAAGGGTGATCGAGTATCTGCAAATCCAGAGACAGAGGGGAGACAGCGCAACTCTGCCATTGCCTGTCCTCTTCCTTTATGCCACGCTGCCAATGGTGGGCTGAAATCCTGCTCAACCTGTGTGGTCAATCGTGTAGCTGGGCAGGCTCTAAAACCCACAGAAGGCAACAGAAAATAAATGTCTTAATCCTTGGTGAGTTTCAGATAATCCTCCTTTAGGATTTGGGTTTGGAGGGTTACATGCTGGTGCCACACTCACAGCTAGTATGGCTAACCCAAGTGAAAATGCAGCTAGTCTACTCTCAGTATGTCATGAACTCCTGGAAGTATCTTAAACCACCCTGGAAGTACCTTGGATAGACAAGTTACCCAGGAAGCGGTAAGCATGTGCCACTGAAGGGAATGGGAACATCTAAAAGGCTAAGATACAAACTCAATCCATAGTCTTGCAGCCATAGAGACTGTGGCTGATCCCCCAGCCCCTGTGTGACGCAAGTGATAGGGGAACCCTGCCTAAGCTGTATCAGTCCAGTGTTGTTTGGAAAATAAGAATAATAAATAAAATGTGAAATCTCTTAAATGTCTGCAATTCCCTGGCTGCTTCAGGAAGCATCCATGTCGGGCATCGCCCTGGGACCAGCTGCCATTTGGTACAGAAATGGCAGAGAAGGAACTGGTTTAGTCTCATGCCAAGTGAAGAACTTGGGTGGCCCTAGTTTGAACTCAGGAGTCAGTAATAAACTTTACCTCCAAATGACAAACTCTATAGACTCCATCAGGGACAAGAGAAGCAAATGCAGTGGCAAACAGCGAGAGAGAGGTTAAGAAATGTGGAAAATACCAGTGCAAAGGTTAGGATGGGAAAAGCCTGTGATAACCTTGGATTTTTAAATAATTTAGGGAGGAACTCACAGGCTCCTTGAAGCTCCCATGGAAGAAAGCACTGAAGCATATGCTCCAAGCTATACAGGTATCCACATGCTCGCTATACCCAAGGAGTAGGTGTCCTTGCACACTACAAAGTTGCTAGCTGCACTCAAATTCCTGGCGTGTGTCCCCCATCTGATATCAGCGTGGCTCTGCACACACTTGTTTTCTTCCTATCTCAGGAAATTCTTTTGCAGAGGTCCTGAAAGGTGCCACCACCTACTGCTGAGCACGGGGCGTGAGCCTGCCTGCATCTCACCTGCCCGTGCGGAGGGGCAGGAGCAGGTCTGCCCCTGCAAGCCCTTCAGACATCATTTCCTCCACACGGACCCACCAGCAAGGGTGCCAATTAGTGCCAACGGGAGCTTATTGAGCACTGAGGTAGGCTTGCTGTTGTGTAATTGCTGGGAAATGAAAACAGCCTGTTCCTGCAGGTTGGTTTGGGGTGGGTTGTTGTTCCCCCCCCTTTTCGGGGGGGGGGGGGAGGGGGTGTATTGTATGATAACTGCAATTAAATCTTTCTTGGCAAGGCATTTCATTTGAGAGCTCTTTCCCTATATGACTGCTCTGCACCCCTGTGTGAACTACTTGATGTTTCATTACACAAATAGGCTTCATTTGCAGAAATGATGCCCTGCTGGGAAAAATCAAATGCTTGAATTACAGGTATTCTGCAGGGGGGAATCTGTCCTCAGACAGTGAGACTGGGGGTCAAGACCTGCCCACAGCTGCTGGGCTGGAGCAGTTACACTGAGAGAAGGATTTATTTTTAAAAAACTATTTTAAGAAAAAGGCTTCTGGGTCTAAGGGGAGAAATAATCATTGCTCAAGACATGCCTGAGCCATAGAAAGCCAAGGATGCTGGTTGTGCTGGAGCCAGCTGCGGAAAGTCCTTGAACAGCAGCCTCTGAAATAAGCTGTGAGTTTGTCTGCAGACACCTCTCCAAGTTCATGACCCAACTTTCCTGCCTGTGCTTAAAATCTCACAAGAACTACTGGGGCTGAGTGAATTTCGGGTTGACAAAAAGCAGGGAAGGGACTTCATGACATGTCCTGTTCTTTTTCTTCTCGTGTCATCAGACAACATGTCCTTCCTAGGGCACTCCAGGGTTTTTGTGCTTGCCCAAAGCTAAGCTTGGCAAACTAATAGCAAGACAGCTTGAAGGAGTGTTAACAAATCTCACCTTCCCTCCATTCCTCTCCTGGGTTTGGTCTCAAATTATTTTTTCACATGGCAAGGGATTCATGTAACTGAAGTCAGACATTTACAGTGAGCTCTGTACCTGGGCTATTTATCCAAAGTGACTCTGTGGTAAGAGCACAGACACACAGACACCTGTGGGGCAGGTCTAATACAGGTTAAGGTTAATTATGCCCTAGAAGCACCCACTTCTCTCTGTTGATTTTGAAGGGGGCCTGGAGCAACTGGCTCAGACTCTGCCTGCCGTGTCTAAATTTTGATCAGAGGGGTCCACCTTGAAGTACGTAGCATCTAAGTCCTTATCAAGATATCTGCACTTGCTGCTGATGCAATATACATATTTATGCCTGCAATGTGACTGTCCTTGGGATTTTGTGATTCTCAGGTAGCAGCGACATTATGTATCAAGGTCATAGCTTACTTCCCTCATAGAATATTAGTCAAGGAAGCAAAACAATGCTAAACCTTAGCCTTCTGATATTAAGTCCTGGTGAGTCCATAATCTTTCTTTTCCAATAGTAATGCAACGTATTTTCATTAATGCTTAATGCAAAGAGATCTAGCCCATCAGGCAAGGAAACTAGTTGTGCTCATAATGCAATGGGGTCATGGAGAATAAATATTCAGGCTGCCTGCCTGCATACGGCTTTGCTCATCGGTCGTTCAACAAGCACAATAATCATCAGTTCAGTCCCATCATGGTCAGTTGAGACTGAACATGGTTTCCATGGGTTAGGTCCCTGGTAAGAAACCTGCTTACACCTCCCTGCTCCCACTGCCAGCACTGCCCAGTCCTTCCAAGGCACCGAGGGTTCATGGGGAGACTTTGAGCAGACCCCAGATGGGAGCAGAGGCAGGAAGCTGTGAAAATGATAATAAAACGGTCTGTAGAGAAAGACCATGGGCCAGTGGGTTGGATTTTGACAGCCTTGAAGTGGATTAGCCCTGGGGTATGCCCCAGGGTGGCAGCTGACAGAGGCTGGTGCTATTTATACCTGCATTTCATTTGCATCAGGGAGATGCCACGTGCCAGCCGTGAGAGAGGGGACCTTTTCCCAACAATATGGCTGCTCCAAAAACCAAACCACTTTAAATCAAAGGAAAAAGAGAGCGGGAAGAGGAGAGGATCAGATCACAGTGCAGCACGCATTCATGTAGCATTAGCAAAGCAAAGTCACACAAAACACAGCAGTAACCTGGGGATGTTACCTGTGGGGTTTACCAGACTGATGCGAGCAGTAGATGAACACACGCTTTCTCTGGAGCAGTGGGCATCTCAGCTGGGTTGGAGCAGTGCTGCTGAGTCCAACACTGCCTGCAGCCCCACGCTGCTGCCTGCAGCCTAGGGCAAGGACAAAATAGCCACAGTGGAAAGACAGGAGGGAAGGATACAGGGTTTGTGGGTACTTCTGTCCTGAGGCCTTGTTGCACCCAGGGAAATGGTTGGTCCTTCAGTGAGACGACTTCTTTTTCAATGACTGGTCTGGAGGGGTTGCATCCATTTTGTACCCCTAAGGCTTTTGCCCGTGAGCCGTGAAAGCTGTGTGACAGCCATGTTGCGGTGGCTGGTGTGGCTCTCACCCCACACCGGGCCCTGTGCAGTGTGTGTACACTGAGGGGGGGAGGTGTAGAGGGGTCAGCTCTCTGGTAACAAAGCCTCAGGGCTTCCAGCCAGCATCCAGCTTTGCCAGACCCCAGAGGCACAACCTCTCCTGCCAGCATTGCCTGGTGAATTATGATTTTAAGCCCGTTTCCCCGAAGGAATCAGGCTTCTGTGAGGACACTGGCTGTGTGGGGGTTCACCAGTGCACTTCAGTCCCACTCCACAATAATTTTTTAATCTTCCCACTGGTTTAAATTGAATTTGAGGATGGGCAGAGGTCTCGAAGCTGTTAGCTTTGCCTAAATTTTAGGAAAGGTGAAAGGATAGGGGAGTCACTGCTTTCATACCCCTTGGTGTGAATGAGGCTGTGCCACAGCCCTAAGCTGCTAGGCCCTGGGAAGTGGTGTACTGACAGCCACTCCTTGTGGGGCCACTCCTCCAGTAGCACCACCCACCATCCAAAGGGGACAACAGCAAGGAAAAGAATAAGAAACAATGTTTTAAAAGCTGAGGAGAATATTAGGGGGGCAAGCTGGGTACTCTCCATCCTTGCTTTTCAGCCTCTTTTGGTACTTCCCAGCAGCAGTGGGAGATGCCACCCGTCCCGCATTACAACCCATTGCTATTTTTGGCACCAGTTCGTCAGCTCCTGTGTTTCCATATACACAGGCGCAAACATCTTCAGGACTGAATTTTCCAACCATTCATCAACTTGAGAAACCAGAGTAGCCAAAGCTTCTGGATGTTGCAACCTGCCCATGGGGAAGTCCAGGAGGGTGGGTGCCCCAAAGTCCTGCGAGGGCCTGGCAGCCATACCAAAAAGCTATAGAAGCTGAATGGGAGTGGGCAGCGAGCCTGTGGTCCCTCACAGTGGGTGCTGGCAGGGAAACAAGGTGCCATTAAGTGGCTCCCTGTGCTGCCTCTCACTCCTGCCTTGGAGAGCCACATGTAAAGGAAAAGGTTCATTACAGCTCGTGAAGAGGAAAGCAAAAAGATAATTGAAAAGAAATGCTGCTAAATTAGATCGCAGCTACATCCCACTGCAAATATGTGATTTTCTGTGCACCATTTGTGCATCAACATTTTAGCTGAACAAGGATGAAAAGTTAACATATTCACTAGGCCTCATTACCATATAACATGTATAATTTATAAGATTTTAAGGCTGATTTCTGGTGTTGTGGGGTTTTTTTAAAACTACCAACACTTTGTATTTTAATTGAATTTGTCCATCCTTTGCGTAAAATAATAAAACCCCTCCGTGCAATTTTCATCTTTTCCAAATTCCCTTGTCACCAGCTGAACCAGATGATGTTAGAATGCCTTAATCATGTTTTTAAATCCTCAAAGTCCATAAATAAGTCCAACATGAAAATGTCCATCTCTCTGTGTCCCCCCCTATTCAACAAGGCCACAGCAAGCTCCTCACTGATTATATGCAGAAATCAGGTGTTTTTCAAACTGCACTTGCAAATGAAGGTGAGGGTCCAAGCAGGCAGCTCTGCGTAGGGGAAAAGTGGTGATAATGGAATGGGAATTAAGGAGAAAAACTTGCAAATTCACCTCATTTATCACTCCTGCTTTCTGTCAAACTAAACTTTCTGCGTGTAGGTATGCATACTGTTAAAAAGAGTCAGCATCATGTTAAAGGGAATAATATAAGGACAGGTCTACTTCAGCATGCAATATTCCCCCTGAAAAACAATTACAAGGCTTGCTTAAAAACCATTAGATTTTAAAAGGGACACATGATAGTAGTTTTTGCCGAGCCTTGGGTGATTTGGAGGATTTGTGTAGCAGTACCTAAAAGCCACAGACTGCCCCAGTTTTGTCTGCGATTCTGCCCTGACTCATTCTGCAGCTGGGACATTAAGAAAAGTGCCAAGTGATGGATGAAGCTTTTTAAGGGCAGGAGAGAGGGACTCTTTTGTGAACCTTTGGGTCTCCATGTCTGAGTTAAAGAGATTTGGACCCCTTAACTAAGTAGCAGAGGGTGCTCAGCTGTTGCCTCCTGCACACCCAGTGAGGCTGCTTTAGGAAATCAGTGCTCTGTGCATGCAACGAGCTGCCTGATAGAAAGCCACACTTGGCAGCTGCACTGCAGCGCTGCAGCTGCTTCGTCGCGTGGCTGGAGCCGGCGCTGGGCGCCCGCACGCCGAGGTGGGCAGCAGCTGGGCAGGCAGCAGCTGGGCAGGCAGCAAGCTGGGAGGGTGGGCAGTAGCCAGGAGGGTGGGCAGCAGCCGTGTGGGCAACAGCCGGGCAGGCAGCAGCCATGTGGGCAGCATCGCCCTGCAAGTGTGACATGTGGCGACTCAGGGGGCTTTACCCGTGGGCTTATGGAGCAGCCTGGTACTCAAGCAGGAAAAGGGACTGACTGACTGAGAAGATCTTTCTCACCTTACCACTTTACAGCTTCATTGCCAGAAAGTCATGTCGCCTGAAGCCTGTCAGCAAGAGACATAATAACCAGCAATTTGCCACCCGTGCTTCGATCTTTGCATCCCTGGAAACATGTGCAGAGCTCCCCATGCCCTGATCATGGCTCAGGGCCATGCTGTCCACCAGCCACAGCACTGACAGGTCTTCTTTCATGAAGGTCCTTGCTGGACAACTGTCCTGAGCATTTGTCCTCATTATTCTCCACTGCAGATGAGAATTACTGTTATTACCATGATAGTTATTGTTATTAGTATAATTATTGGTGTTCCACATATGATCTGTAGTCTCTGGGATGTGGGGCTTGGGATTAAAATGATTTCAGGAGAGAAAGAATGAAAAAGGAGGCAGTAGAGAAAAAGAGGGACTCTAAGAAGACAGAAAGACTGCATGGAGCAGAAACTAGGGAAGGGGAGGGGAGGATGAACAGGGACAGAACTACTGGACTGGGACCATTCTTGTGCAGATTTCTGTGGTAAAGCAGAAGGGTTCTGTGAATTCCCAAAGTACAGAGAGCAAGATATCTTCTGATCAGCTCAAATTATTTCTTATTAATGTGCAGGCTAGCAAACTGACGTTGCTTTCCATCCTAATTAACTAATTTTATTTGGTTTTATTTGAAACAGTGGCTTCATGGCTGACTTAATTTTGATTCTAGCGTTTTCTGCATCCTTGTTTATTAGGATGATGGCTGTTTCAGGGAAAAAAACATGTCTGAGGCCTGTGTGGCAGGCCTCTTGAGCTGGCCGTGGGACCTTCCAGGCAAGGCAGAAAGTCGGTCACAGGACCGTCAGCGGTTCACACTCATCCTGACCTTGAAGGAAAGACAGTGAGTCCAACCAGCCAATGGAAGGAAAAAATTATCCTGGAAGCAACAAAGATAAAGGAAAAACTCCAGTGTTTAAGCAGCTGCCTGGGCATGTGATGCAAATGGCAGAAGACAAATTGAACTAATCGGATGATGTGAAAATGAACTGATACTTCATACGCTCTGATGCCTCGTCTGTGTTTGTTTAATAGCTGTGTTCTTGCTCTTTCTTGCTGCATCCATGAGCCAAGCAGCTTATTTTTAGGATGGGTTTTTCCAAGGGATTCAGAAAAGTAACTGGGAGGGCTGTGTGGGTGAGGATGTGATTTGCAGCCTGGAGGGGTTGCTGGGGGTTTCTTGCCCTGGGCACTGAAGCGAGGATGCTGCCAACCTGGGCACAGCAACAGCCTCCAGAAGAAAGTAGCACAGGCTCTGGGGGAAGGGGGGCACAGGAGCCCTTGACCCCACAGCCCAGCCACTGGTGCCCATGACCAAACTGCTATCCAGCACCATTCCCAGCCTTGCACACTCACCTCCCTGCTCACCCAGCTCAAAACGCCAGCTGCTCCCATGCGAGCTCGCAAGCTGTGCACCCACCGTGGTGTGATGCTGCAACGTGTCCCAGCTGTGGCTGGGAGCAACAGTGAACGGCAAAAAGGGGACTGCACAGCACAACAAACCCCAGCTGAAAAGCCCCGCAGAGGTGAAGACAGAAATATTTTGGCAGGTACAGCAGACGGTTTGGATAACACTTCTGGACAATCTTCATCGTCCCAGATTCCTCTGTGGCTGCAGAGCAGTTAGCACCAGTGGATCGGGATATGTTTTTGTATATACGTGAGGCCTGTCAGGAGGCACAGCTTTCACCGTGGCCCGTTCCAATTGCTTAGATATTGAGCTGGGTATTTTTCACAGTCCAAGCAGAAAAAGGCACTTCTAGCTGTAAGGCAGGGCTGCTTCAGTGCACTGTTTGTTGGGCAGCCAATTGCTGTTCTAAACCTAATCCTATGAAATAAGCCATGTATTATAAATAAAGCGGGAATTAGCAGAGCATATGGAACCTAATAAACACAATATTCATAGGATTAGATGTGAAATACTAAGGTCTGATCCTGCTGGCCCCTCCCATAGCACCAGTCTCGTGGATATTTCTTATACTCAAGTGGAAAGGCCTGGTTTTTTAGAACGAAAACAGTTGTGCAGATGAATTACAGGTAAAGCAGCATTGAAATGATGAAGTCTTTAAAAGATGACTGGCAACTTTCAAATTCTGGTTTTGAGTACTTTCTCCTAACTTCCCATAAAGACTTAAAATTCAAGAGGTCTACAATGTTGATTCAAAAAATCTGCCTCTTGATCTTCGTGGAACAGACCTTGAAGTCTACATGGAAAATACAGACTATAGTTCTCTACCACATCAACTTCAGAAAGGTGGTGGGGCTGAAAAAGAAAAAAAACAAAACAAAAACCCACCACCACAACTAGATTAAATGATATTTAAATTCACACTTAACATTAAATAACACAGAACCCAGAGGACTAAGCTCTGGCGTCACTGGTATTTGGATACCTGCAATAACGTTAAAAGCCTTTATATATTTGCTGTCAAGTCTGAAGCTGGAACATTTCTATAATTAAAATGTATTTATCTTGATGAGGACATAGGTACATGTAAGTCAGTAGTGTTATCAGTGAGATGTAGGGGAAGATACATACAGTCACTTGGTCCTGACCTTCTGCTGGAAATACAGGTTAAGTTATTTATTCCATCACCAGCCCACTCATACGTACAGGTCTTTGAGAAGTTAGAAGCATGTTTGCACTTACCTTGCCTGTCTCTGCTTTCCCATGTGCTCTCCATTGTGCACATCAGTGCAGAAATACCAGGATTAGACCCTTGTCACTGAACCGACGATAAAGACCATTAACTCAATCTGTCATCACTGGATGCCCATTCCCAGCTGATCTGATTGATTTCCAGTGGATTAGCCTGTACGTCAGATGTTAGAATAACCCAGTAACCTACGACCAAGAATGGTATAGGGAGAGGAGACGTTACGTGCAACCCTCTGTGCCTCTGTCTTGTCCTTCTTAAAATACTGAGCCACGGCAGGCACGTATTGATCCCATATGTGATAACAGCTGTTAGCCAGACACACAGATCCATTGTCTGCATCGCTGACGGCCAGCTAAGAACAATAAGCACACTTGCTACTCTGGGAAAATAACAGGCATCGAGGCAGACCTTTGCTCTGAGGACCCCGTGTTGCTTTAAATGTTGTTAAGGGGGCATGATTCTGTCTTCATGCTGGAAGATGCCAGGATCTCTGAGCAGCGTGAAGTCCCCAGAGCTGCCCTCAGAGCACCTGCTATAGGTTGTCAGCATAAGGATTTTATGTGATATAGCTGGGCATGCCCCATGCTTCAGTAGTCAGAGTGACAAGGAAGCAGAACATCAGTTAGAGCCTCCGTGGAGCTGCTTTGCCTCCTTGAAAGTCCTGAATAACTTGAGCAGACAGTATCCTTCCATTCTCCTAAAAGAAGAGAGCTTTTTATTTATATATCAACAGCCTTTTAAGTTGCTTGTGTTTGCATCAGATGTCTCTTGGGGCAGGATGCTGGCACGAGCCAGCTCCCACTGTTGCCTCGCTCCTCCCCACTGTTCTGGAAAGCACTTTCCTGGGCTCACATACAAACACAACCCGCTATAATAGCAACTAATTGCTTCCAAGTACAAAATAACACTGTGCAGGATTGCTAGGTTTGCTTCTCCTGCTCATGTGCCTTCTCCCGCTCATGTGCCTTCTCCCAGCACCAGGTCAGCCCACACCACCCTCCCTCCTCCCAGCTAGAGGGAATGATTCTCCCCCCATTCCTCCCTCCTCCAGCTACACTGGGTCAGAAGGGCAGCTGGAGTGTGCCAGGCACTTGGGCTGTGCTGGGGACTGCCAAGGTATATTGATTCTCACAGGTATCCTTCACACAGGACCTGACGGCAGGGCCTTGGCCAGCCTTGGTCTCCTGTTGTGTGTATTTTGCTTGCATGGTGGTAAGCCAGAAAGCGCATGTGCAAGCCAGGAAGCGCCTGTAATGACACTAAACTGATGGGAGCAACCTGTCTGTAAACACACACACAGACAAATGGCTCAGTGAGAGCATGCCCGTTCAGTCACATAAATGCATTCTTAGTGCAGGAGCTATAACAGAAGAACATTATTGAACATGTTGGGGTCCTGACAATGGCCAGACCACTGGGATGCCCAACACCTGCACTCATGAAAGCCTTGCTGTCAGCCTCAGCAGACGTTTGGTTCACAGAACAGGAGCTCTTGTATGGGTGCCGGATCACTTTGCTCACCCAGCATGGTCAGTAGGAATTACCCTGACCCTTGCCACCCTGCAAGGTACTTCATGTCACAGTGTACTTCCGTAGGGAGAAGATGGGACCTGCTCCACAGTCCTGGTCTCCATGGACAGACTTCTGTTAACTTCCACGAACTTGAATCAATTTAATCTGTGTCCTGCTTGTTTTCAGCTGTAGCGCTTAGCACACAGCCCATACCCCACTGCTAAGATCTACCACACCATTTTTCACCAAAGCCTTTGTGATCTAAAACCCACCCGTTTGGCCTATGATCTACTGAACAACACTGAAATGACATCTCTTGTTGTTATTAGCCATGCAGGCAGGGCTAGTGCACCCCTGCCAGTGCAGTGGTGGACAGTACCCAGCAGGCCACAAGCCTGCCTGGGAGTTGCCCCAGAGCGGGGAGTCACTGCAGTTTGGCATTTCAGTGTGATTCAGGTAGAAGCACTGACTATTCATCTTTCACAGACCACACATAAAGCCAGATGTATAGGAAAGGGGAATGCTAATAAGCCCATGAAGTTCTGATCCTGCAGAGAAACCCACTTCCTCAGTGCAGTGGGATACTGAGTGATGGTTTGGGTTCGTTTCCAGCAGGCGCTAGATACCCCTCTGTGAGGCTTTCCATGAGAAAGGCAGTGCAGTGGGGCCAATTTTCTTTTAAATGTACACGAGAGTGCCAGGATTGCAGCAGGTGAAGGATAGCAGGACTGTTTCTGCAGGCTCCAATGAGCATAAAATAAAATGGCTACAATGCCTCTTAGGAAGACAGAGAAAATATTTTGCCATGCATTTTTAATGCAATTCATCACTGGAAAGAGATGCACTGAAAGATTAAAACATTGTTCATAATGCTTTCATTTGCCATGCAGAAAGTGAGACCTATTACTAAAAGACAGACCCACTTAAGAATCTGCCTATCAGATTGTTTTCCTAGGTGAGAAGATAACAGGACATGTATTTCCTGCTTGTGTTCCCTTCATAACTCTGATGAATGAAATGCTGCTGGCTCTGATGGGTATTTAAATACAGCTTTGGTCACAGATGCAGCAGCAGATCTTTGGCAGGGGAACCACTGACAGATTTAATTAGCATTCCAATTCAGGGAAATAAATGGAATTGTCTATCGCAAAATGGTGTTTGTATCAAAAAGCTTTACTGCAATATTTGTGCTCAAGACCAAATCACTTACTGCTGCTGAAAAGTGACGGCAGCATCTTATTCATTTCCATTCTTTTACACTATTTTGTAGGTAAGTTGAACAGATTAGTGGTGTCAGAATGTGCTCCGAAGACATGTGTTTAGTTCATATGTATGGCTGTACATCTCCCCTCTGTGCAATCAATCCTGTGTCCTCTGCTCTGACTGATTCTGGTTCTTCTGAAGTACACACTTGAGTCGTCAAATAATTTCTTCACAGAGTGTTTTGAACTGGAAAATGAAAACTTTCTACATAGCTACTGTTAGGGTATATACAAGAAGGCATGTGTAGCTCCCCTGCCCCCAAAACACCCTCTTCTGCAATAAATGTACCAGCAAGGTTAGTTCAGAAACTGAGCCATTTTTAGTACTTTTAAAAAATCTTCCTTTCCTGTAAGTGCCAATTCCAGTCTTGGAGGGCTGCAGTGTGATGCGTGTGTAACAGTATGCATCAGGCAGCTCCAGTGGCCCAAGTGCATTATTTATTTTGCATATAGTGAGTCTCAGCATCAAGTGACCCACACGTAGATTGAAATGCTGATTCAAATTTCCAGACATCATTTTGGTCAGCTGGGGCAAAATGGTGGAGACAGCCTGACTTTTTACATGAAGTGACATGAAGTCCTTGCTCCCAAAAGTTTCAATGGAGAAATGCAAAGAATCACCAGAGATGAGGACCTAGCAAATCTATACCCTGCACGGCACAGTCTGTACAGTTTGAATGGTTTGAAGGCAGAGTTCTCACCTAAGAAATATGTTGCAGTGATAACTAGAACTGTTTGATTAGCTTCCTGGTAATACATGAATGCACGGACCTGCCATCATATATAGGTAAATACAGAATGTATCTAACATATACCATTCTATGTTTGCTAAGAATAATCCACTTATTTGGACTATAACAGTGTGCACAATGGTGTATGAACAAAAGGCATCTCAGTGCACTTCTTAGGCTCGGTTTTGTTTGACATTGCAGGCATGTGGCATTACTACCAAGACTCCCTTTATGGCCAGTGAAGAGGAACAGACATTTCTGGGGTCCCTTTCATCTTGCCCTAAAGTAGACCCCAAAAGTAGGCCAAGCAAACTGCACCCCAGAAGTGCCTCTCTCTTCTTTGACTGCAAAGGCAACCTAGGGTGACTGCAGTAAAGAGGTCAACGCCTGAGTTGAGGGTTTAAAAATAGAGGAGCTAAATTCCGCCCAGGCGGTTCAGATAAGGGAGACAAAGTGAAACAGGTCAGAAAACGTTTGATGTGTTCAGTCTGGTCGGTTATTTTTTAATATCACTGAGTCTGATTTCCAGTCACTGCCATTTCACAGTGCTGTCAGTAAAAGGATGACTAGGGTCCTAAATATGGCAGAAACTTTAATTAGCTATTGATACAGCAGGGCTTAGATCTAAGGAGATCAGAGTGCCTTTGTGCCAGCCTATGCAAAGAAATGATGGGAGACAACACCAGTCCCAGCCAGTTTGCAGGCTGAACAGTCAGGAGCTGGGATGGGGAGAAGTGCAGAGAGAAGTCACTCACTCCTTGATCCTGGAGTGTATCAAGAAAAGCATGGCCAGCAGGTGCTCTGGTGAGGCCTCATCTGGAATACTGTGTGCAGTTCTGGGCTCCCCAGTTCAAGGACAGGGAGCTACTGGAGAGGGTACTAAAAAGGGCCTATGAAGATGATTAGGGGACCAGAGCATCTCTCTTACAAAGAAAAACTGAGGGACTTGGAACTTTTTATCCTAGAGAAGACTGATGGGGGATCTTACCAATACTCATAAATACTTGAGGGGTGGGTGTCAGGAGGATGGAGTCAGTCTTTTTTCAGTGGTGCCCAGTGAGAGGACAAGGGGCAACGGGCATAAACTTGAATATAGGAACTTCCACCTAAACATGAGGAGAAACTTCTTTACTGTGAAGGTGTCAGCATACTGGCACATGTTGCCCAGAGAGGTTGTGGAGTCTCCATCTCTGGAGACATTCAATCCCCACCTGGACGCTGTCCTATGCAGCCAGCTGTAGGTGATCCTGCTCTGGCAGGGGGTTTGGACTAGCTGATCTCCAGAGGTCCCTTCCAAGCCCGATCATTCTGTGATGATTCTGTGTGATTTTTCATGGGAAGTCAGTGCAACACTGCACTGATGAATGCAGTAAGAGCGTTGAGGTCTGAAAGAAACATACTGAAGTTTTTCTGCCAGCCTTGCCCTGAACTTGGCAAGTCCCAGGAAGCATCTGGGCTCTGGGGCTGAAGTTTTTAAGGCGTCCTGGGGCAAGATTGGTGCAGAAAGCCTCTTACCTATGCCAAGAGACTGCATTGGCGGCAATGTGTCCACGTACTGTGGAAGGGAGTGAGACTGATCTGAGAAGGAGCAGAGCCAAGCAAGCAGCATGAAAGGAAATCTGAAGGGCAGAGTAAGGAAGGGTGTCTGGTACTGAACTAAAGACATGAGGACCATGTATGACAGCGGGATGTAAACTGCCGTGAGGCTTAGACAAAACACGGGGACTTGATGAAACAGCTGCAGATATCTCTGGGAGCCTGAACAAATTAATAGGTATGATGTGGCTGGAGCCATTTGAAACAGAAGCAATTTTGGTCGCAGCACCTTGGGCTGGGCTGGAGAAGGGCCAAGGGAGGATGTCACAAGAGGAACGCAGCAGTAGACCTTGGTGGAGTGAGAGGCTACATTTTTCAGGCAGGTATGGGCCATGATAGCCTTGGAAGTAAAGCATACACACACACTGGTGGAGAAGCCCCTGCAACTTTGACAGCATTTCCTTATGCCCTAGGAAGGCTTCAGTCCAAAGCTGAAGCAGAGCTTGAAGGTGCTGGGCTGCAGTGCCACACAGCTGCAGGCTCCATCCTGCTCTCAGAGCTGTGGCACCAGCCTTGGTATCCCTGACTTACCCACTGCCACCAGGAGGGACTGGCACCTGTCCTCGCCACCCCAGGACTGCCCTCCTGGTGAGGCTGCTGGGTACAGTCTACACTCCAGCATCTGTTTAGAAATACAAATAGACTAATGTCTGCAGAGCGAACCCCAGGTTCCCAGCATGGAAAGAGCCCAAGCACACCAAAAACCTCTTCAGAACAGTAGGGATTTTAGTGTTGGTACCCTGCATCCTGAGCCAACACTGTCATCACTAACGTTGCAGTAAGAGAAGGGTATTAACAGTGTTTTTCTTACGGGCCCATGTGTTGGCATGCCTTGTTAAACGGCTGAAAGTGAAATGAAATACATGGGATCTGTTGTGAATATGTAAATTTTTTTGTTAGTCTTGTTTCAGTGAAAACCAAATAGTGATTTCTTATTTCTGATTTTGCCATTCAGCTGCAGAACCAAAAAGAAAAAAAAAATTTAAAAAATCTGTCATTTGCACAGCCTGAAATTTTACCCTCCAGATGCTGTAGGAAAAGTATAACTTCAGGGCAGCTTGTTTGATCACTCTGAAATCCCCATCAAACGCTCACAGCCTGGATTAGGGTCTCCCAGTATATAGAAGGTGACTAATTGTCCTTCATTTATCTTGCAAGGATATTTTTGTTGCTACGTGGAGTTGCCACCTGTCCGTCCTGGATGCCAGTCCTGGAAGATTTTAATCCTCAATGATATAGCTTCAGGTGCCTCTCTAAAGGACAAAGACTGGCCTACTTTCATCCCTGTGATATGCAGAGACTTTTCTATCAGGCAGGTTTGGAGTGAAAGACTCACCCTGAAGTGCAAGATCGCACTTCACCTCCTCTGAGAAGGGGCTGTGTGAAAGATGGATTCATTCAGTCAGAGAGCCAAATTTAGAATATCTGACAAATGTAGTTTTAGGTCAACTGCTTCTTTTTTTCTTTAGTTTCTTATTCCTCCTCCTATTTTTTTTTTAATTATTCTTTAAATAAGATAGATGGTTAATAACGGAATTTTTTTTTTCTTCTACAATGAGAATTTGAAATTCTTCATTTTGAAGATGCTTAAGTAAGTTATTTAGACTTATTCAAAATTTCCCTTCCTTTTTCCAGTCCAGAGCAATTAGCTAAACTGGAACCAAATTAATGAATATTATCCATTCTGACAGAACGAGCATTTTCCACCAAATGTTACACACACGTGTGCACACACAAAGTCAAATGAATCCCCAAAGTTTCTGCTCTATGTGACATATTTCCCCCTCCCTCAGTTTTGCATGGATGACTGCATGTGTGTGTGGCTTTTTTTTCTAACTGGGATAATAATTAGAAGTAGCCTTCATCTGCAAGCTCTGTGACCTTTGCAGTCAGGACTACAGAAAGCAGGGATGTGGTTTAGAGCAACTATTGAACATGCCCTCTCATTTGTATTTTCCAGGCATCAGCGCAGACCTTGGCCTCCCAGATTAAAACCTGCAGGGCTGGTTAGCTCAGCCTCTGACTCTCCGGCTTTGGGTGACCCCGAGCAAGCCAGCACCAGCACCATGTACCCAGCAGAATTTAAAAAACAAAGGGAAAGTCATGTCACTCACAGGAGAGATGATGAGATCCAAGGCTAGCCACAGGACACCGTTTTAAATCTGGCCTGGGCTGGTGGTGACCACAAAGCCAGCACCGGCTGACAGCTGTCCCTGACAGCAAGAGGGATTAACTGTGTCAGCCTGGCTGGCTGATGGGCAGGCCAGATGGATCTGGGGGGCAGCCCCACGGCACTGCCAACCCAGCTGGACCCCAATGTCTCACCCCAGATGGGGCATCTGAAGCATTCTGGCACAGCTGGGCAGAGGGTGGCTCCGTGGGGCTGCCCCTTTTGCCCTGTCCCGGATCTCAGCCTGGCCGAATTCAGATGCTGAAAGGTACATGTGTGAAGGAGTGGGGAAAAGCATGGGATAAAGCATCAGCAGGAGAACTCTCTGGGGCAGATGGAGGATCACAAGAAGACTTTAATAATGCCTAACAGAAAAATGACTACTGCGCAAGCATCACTCCTGAAAAAGCATGTGGCTTCCCTGGCACCCTGGTAAAGCTGCACGTGCCCTCACTTGTGAAGGCACAATCAGTGCATACCAGAACAGGGCTGGAAAAGGTGACTGAATTTGTACCGAAAGCGGTCCTACAGGAAAGCTCTTGGAGAGGGACTGTTTACAAGGGCATGCAGACAGGACAAGGGGTAACAGGTTTAATCTGAAGGACGCAGACTTAGATTAGATATAAGGAAAAAATTCTTTCCTGTGAGGGAGGTGAGGTCCTGGCACAGGCTGCCCAGAGAAGCTGTGGCTGCCCCCTCCCTGGCAGTGTTCAAGGACAGGCTGGATGGGGCTTTGGACAACCTGATCTAGTGGAGGGTGTCCCTGCCCATGGCAGGGGTTTGGAACTAGATGACCTTTGAGGCCCCTTCCAACACAAACCAGTCTGTGATCCTGTGATCTTCAGTGTGGAAAACTGGCTAGAAATGAGACCACAGGCAACACTCTGGCTGACTTAGTTCAACTTTCAACTACAGCCTTTAAAACGGACTTTGCTGAAGTTGTCTGGCTAATAAATCAGTGTCCAATTTGCCCATATGCTTCTTCCACAGCAGAATGAAAGGTCTAGAAGCAGAAAGCAGCACCTTCTGTGCTGTTACAGTGCTGAACTGGAACAGCAAAGGCCGGCTGTCTCGCAGCCAGGCAACACCCGCCTGCCGCCACCGATCCTAAGCACCAGCACTGCCTGTCCTCAACAACGGGAAGCTGCTGCCAGGTGAAGGAATAGAGGCAGAGCTGCTTTAAGCAGACCACCCTGAGGACCAGACGATCAAGCTGCTCTAAGTCCTGTCTGGTGCTCCCAACCCTCACGGTGAGATGCAGCAGGCACTCCAGGGACAGGCCACATACCTGGGGTGCTCAGAGCAGGTAGCTGGAAGAAGGCTGCTGAGTTCTACTCCAGCACTGCCCCCCTGCAGAGATCTCACCCCTCTGTGCCTCAATTTAGCTCCCTCTAAGGGTTACTGGCAGAAGGATTTCATATTTATAGCGTTGAGGAAAGTGTTGCGAAACACTTTTCAATGAGCAGCTGGAATGGCATTCATTTCAGATCTGCTTATTTTCTCTTTTGGCCTCCTGGAGAGTTACAGGACAATTTAATATTAGCTGTGACACCTGGCAATATTAAGCCAATTCTCATTTAATTCAGGGTCGATCACAGAGTTTGCAGGGGCTCAAGGTAGAGCAGAGCTCCAGGCTTCCAGGAGCGACAGAGTTCAGCCAGGTTCTGAGTCACAGCCAGAGAGAAAGAACAACCTCCAGCTCACAAAATGCCAAATCAGTGCAGGGCTTTGAGCTCCTTCCAGAGCACAAGCTCTAACGCAATCACTTACGCTGCTTTTATTTCCAACCCATCCCAGGGAACAACATCTGAGATGTGGCATCCTAAATAAACTCAACAGCACAGCTTCAGCCTTAACAGGGTTGAGGGTAGTGTACTACTCCTCGTGCTTTAGCCATACGCTTATTATAAAGACATTTACTTGGTTCCCTGGAGAGAACATGATCAAGTTTTACTCTGAGATACTCAGTAAATGTGACAGTGCTAAATGGAAGGGGTTTCAGACAAGAATAAAACCAGCTTTAAGCATGGCATGAGGAGAGAGAATGAAGGGGAGAGAGAGAACAAATTTATTACTACAGCTGATCACATATGCTGTCTCGGAGGAGACGCTATGAAAGACATGGAACATCATTTGCACTAATTAGAAGAACAGTGTCACCCCAATGTATAAATATTTCAGATTTCAACACGTGCTGTAGAGGTCATCAGCAGAAGGCCTAACGAGAGGAGCCTATCATGAGTGGAAGCAGCTGTTCGCACTCCGTGTTTGCCTGTAGATAATATAAATGACACTGATAGACTGAGCACCCTTCAGGGAAACCTTTCTAAAACAATTTAAAAGATAGAAGGAGAGAAGGGGATGATCTCTAAGACAGTGAATGAATTCAGAGAGGAAAGTTTACCGTTACCTGGGAGCATGTAAGGGCCAGAAGGGGTAACTCAGGCTGTCCTTCAGCAGGTACTCTGCAAGCAATGGAAAGTGAACGTGGTCCTTGCCATCTCCCACCTTGCTGCAAGTCATTATTTCTGCCCACTGCTGATCAGAACTGGGTTTCCCCCTTGGCATAGCCTGTCAGTGTTTTCAATTTCCCTTCTTTAAAGCACTTCTATTCAGCTTCCTTAGCACCACTTACCAACTAAAACCCAGTCACTAGCCCCTCCTTTTGAATGATCTGTTTGGTAATTGATAGGGCTGTACCGGTAAAATGAGCTTCTCCCTGCCAAAGGCAGCTACTGCTAATGCCGGACAGTTGTAATCTCTTTAATGGAAATTCCAGTGGGCTCCACAGGCATCTTTGCTGGTCTCTGTGGATTACTCTTGCTTCTATTATTTTCTGCTGGAAGGCCAATCTGCAAAGTCTAATTTTAAATGGGTTACTTGTTTTACAATCTGATTTCCAGTTGAAATTAGTAGGAAAGAAGTTGCATGGCTCTCCACTGATATTTCCTGTGGGGGACACAACCACTTCAACTCTAGAGACTGTTTCCAGCTAATCCTGTAGAGTGGGTTTGATTTTACAGAGATTTGCCTGGCAAAATACAGGATATATGCAAAAGGTGAAGTTTTTTGCCAAACAACATTTGGACCCCAGAAGCTGGTATCATCCCCTGATGCCTGAGTTCCTGCCTCCACCTGAAGAGGCAATACACTAACTTTGGAGTTGGAGAGGGGGGTAAGTAGTTCGTAGTTCATAAGTTTGGAGAGCAGTGTAGGTGAGAGGGGCCTGGGGGTCCTAGTGGACAGCAGGATGACCATGAGCCAGCAATGTGCCCTCATGGCTAAGAAGGCCAGTGGCGTCCTTGGGTATATAAGGAGGGGTGTGGTTAGGACGTCAAGAGAGGTCCTTCTCTCCCTCTACTCTGCCCTGGTGAGACCGCACCTGGAATATTGTGTCCAGTTTTGGGCCCCTCAGTTCAAGGACATAGAACTCCTTGAAAGAGTCCAGTGCAGGACCACCAAGATGATGAAGGGAGTGGAAGACCTTCCTCATGAGGAAAGGCTGAGGGAGCTGGGCCTCTGAATGTGCATGGAGGGTACCAGCGCATCCAGAGAGGTCAGTGCTTATCTGATAGAGCCGTGTCCCCCAGGTGTTACAGGACATTGAATTCCTCTTCCTTTTACCTTACTCATCGGAAGATGAACACCAGAGAGTGGCCCAAAAGAGTGTTCTGCATGGTATGGGGATGCCAGCTACCACAGATTTAGACACTGGAGAAGGGAAAGCAAAAAACTCTGAGAAGTTGAACTGGCTGGAACTGGGATCTGAACTTAGGAAAGAGGGCTGAGAAATATTGCCTAGGGTTTCAATAGTTAGAGTTCCCCTAAACTGCAGGGCACCTTGCTCCTTGGATGGAGAAAGTTTAGTTTGTTTTACCAGCACTAGAATAGGCCATAAGTTTTTCTAAACCACAGAAAACAACAGAAAACAAAGCTGGAAGGATGAGGAATAACCATATGATTCCTATCACCAAACAGGTGTTCATCTCATCAGTTCTTAAGGAGTTCAGATGATGGCAATTGCACAATCCGGTCCAACACTAAATTACCCTTAAGATCAGACAGTTTTGTTCTGCATAAGGTGATTTTTTAATTTTTTTTTTTCAGATTAAGAGTATTTCCTCATCTATTCTTTTTTCAGCAGCACATGTGGAGATCAGGTTATTCCTTTTATCTTTGCTGCAACTGATGAAAAATCTTCTGGTCTCAAAATAAAAATGAAAAATAATCTGAACAGATGTTCTTTGTGTGCCTTTTTACCTCCCACAACTTGTGAAGAAAAATATATCAATTAATACATTTCTTTGTAGACATAAGCCTGCTTTGCAAATGGGGTGGGTCAAGCGTGCGTCGCCTGCCTCAGCTGACAGCAGCTCGAGAAGCCGCAGTAATCTGACCACTTTTCATCATGTGAAATTAGGTTGTTTGGACTGGATTAGATCTGATTTAGCTCTGATCCATCTCGGCTGTTACTCACCCCTTTGCGTTCTTTGAGACGGTCACAAAGAGTCTGATTGTTGGGTTTTTTCCCAGCTTGACAGCTCAGTGGCTGGCTTGTCCCTTTGAGTAGGTGTTAGCCTTGCTCTCTTTCAGTCTTGTGGATGCTCGCTGCTCCGCCACAATTCTTTCAGAACAATTGAAAGCAGTTTAAAGGCTGTCTCTGCCAACTCCTTCACTATTCTGGGGTGCATTTCACCAGGCGCAGGCAATCTGAACACATCCATCTTATCCAACTACTTTTTAACCTGTCTTTTTCCTGTTCCAATGTAAGTTGCTGCTTTTTTTCCCCTTGTTTGTGCTAATTGTTGAACAATTTTAATTTTCCTTACATTTTGCCTTCTTCAACATACTGCCAAAACATCAGCAGTGCAATCCAACAGTCTAATAGCCAAGCCTCTAATCTGAACAGTGGCCATATATTTTGGTTGTTTGTTGCTGAGACAAGTATAACTCTGAATCAATCATTTGAACTATGAGCCTCAGATAGCTGTCCCGAACCTAGATTTAACACCTGAGGTTCCTTGACTTATTGCACACCTATCAAACACTTCAAGAGCTCATGGAGTGCAATATGGCCCAGACAGCGAGTTCAGAGGAGGTCACACTGGCAGCTTCTACCTGAAGCAGCCTGTCAGGATCCAACAATTAAGCTTTTCTAAGATTTTCCATATTTAAGCCCTGAAAAAATCCAAATGTACTACTATCATAACTAATTCTTTTTTTTCTTCACTGACAATCTGTGTGCACTGTCTCTGCTGACCTTCGCCAAGATGAAGTTTTCCTGCTGAGGACTCACAGTGTTTTCCCACCCACAGCACAAGGCATGCCCATGTCTCCTCTGTCTCTTGGCTATGGGTTGGCTTTCACCCTCACGTTCTCCAGGACATAAAATTACCCAGAAAGACAGAGTCATTAGAGTTCTCACCATAATTTCCCTTCATGACTGTATGTCATTACCTTGCAATTGTTTGGCACCTTCAAATTGCTCATACCTGAAATCAGAAGCACCTAAAGCAGACATCATGACTGTCCCTCTCTGATACAGTGCTCTTTATTATCACCACTACTGCGTTATCCGACTGGCTTGCCCTGTTCATAACCAGGATCCCCTCCTCCACACCAGGCACTGAAAACACCTTTGAGAAGTGGAGAAAGGGAGCATGTGACAAATGTGGAGTGGGTAGAGAAATGGCAAAAGAGAATTGATTGTATAAGTTAACTATAGGTACAAGGTGTGGCTCCTAGCTGTTCAAAAACCTTAAAAGCATTGGCGAAAAGGTCATGTGAACTGATTCTCATTAGCAGATTCCCTTTAATTATTTACAGCAGGGGATTTGATATAAAAAAGAGAGGCTAGCAGCCATCTGTTTTGGGCTCTTGATGTGATAGTTGTAACAAAGTCACAGGGACCTCTGATGGGGAAGTCAAACAAAGGGCCACTCATGGCTGGCAGCCCATTTAAAACAGAGACGGCAGATGCAAGAGGAAAAACATGCTGATCACAGAATAACAGAATATTAAGAGTTGGAAGGGACTGCAAAGGATCATCTAGCCCAACCCCCCTGTCAGAACAAGATCACCTAGACTAAATCACACAGGAACGCATCCAGGCAGGTTTTGAATGTCTCCAGAGAATGAGACTCCACAGCCTCTCTGGGCAGCCTGTTCCAGTGCTCTGATGACCAAGAACAGGTAAGGAAAGAGAAGCAGAACTGTGGAGCATCTCAATGGTGTGGTCAAGGCTCACTCTTCAGCGCATAAACCTGGACCACAAGTGTTCAAACACACAACTTTCTGCCCCCTGCAAGGGCTACTTCGGAAGCCAGGTATATTACCCGATTACCCTGGGCTCCCCTGCTTATTCTGTTTTAAGAGGGCAGAACTATGTCCCAGTGATTAAACTGCAAACATACAGACTCTCATTGCCAAAAGGGAGTGTCTCTTCTGACGACAGGGCCGCTTTGGCAGTAACAGGAATGAGTCATTTTATTCATTGGGCCTTTTTAGAAGACACATGAAATCATCGGTTATGATAGGGTCATCTCTGTGAGCTTTAGGTTATACCCAGGAGAGCTGAATTGCTCTTTTAAAAATAGATGTTTACTTCTTCTTCCGGCCTTGCTAGCTAAAGGGCCCTAGTATAGGCTTCTAAGAAGTTGTCTGGGGCAAGTCCTAGTCTGTCTCGGGATCCTGGCCAACAAAAAGAGATACTGTTTGTGATACCAACTGTTTCTACACAAAGGATTTTATATGGAAACCTTGATGCTGGTGGATTAAGATCCAGCAGAGACAAGGCTCAAGATTGTGCAGTCGAGGGAAAAACACAAGCGGTTTCCCCAGTGTCGTCATCCCTTTAGAAATCAGGCTTCTAACATTAAGTCATTCCTTGTTTCTGAAGTAGTAGATACTTTCTGGGCAGCATTCCTGCAATCCAAGGAAAGGAAAAGGCTGTTGCCAGTATTCTGGCTGAATTAAAGTGGGATTGGCATGCAAGTTAGTTTGAAATGACCTATGCAGATAACTTGATTTGGCAGGGAATAAGGTGCTGTTTATAGCCACATTAAGCAGCGTGAGAATGCAGGGGTGGAGCTCCTCGGTGGATTTGTAGAGATGGGGGAGAGCGAAAGCAAGCAATGCAAGAGAAGGAGGAGGCTTGCCTCTTGCCAGCCTCAGGCAAAGAGTCAAGCATGTGAGCGAGCAGAGAGAGGACAGAGCTGCTGAGAAACACCCGGCCTCTCGCACAAAGAAATGCTCATCTGTGTTCCTCCTTCTTTCCCACAGCGCAGCAACACCTGTGAAAAATTACAGCGTGCTGGCCAAGGCACAGCAATTTTAAAGCTGCATTTAACACACTCGTGATGGGTTCAGTTGGGCTTTTTTTTTTTCCTTTTTTCCACCTTGCAGTGAGTGTTCTGAAAAGCCTGGGACCCCAGAAGCTACCTAACTTAATTCTTCTTGAAGGCAATATTTTTAGGAATATTTTATCTTTAAAACTTATTTTGCCAGCACCAGTAGAGTTTGGAGCCTCACTGGGCTTCCCACAGGTATGAAAAGCCAATTCCTCCCTCAAAGAATGTAAGGACTGAGGGAAGCACGTGACATGGAAAGGGATTGGAAAAAAACAGCTACAGCCAAGTCTGTGTGATGCAGACATACATATTCACATGCAAAAGTGTAATTTTCCTTCAATAAAGATTTGAAACAGGCAGATAAACCTGGTGTGCCTCGCCTGCGCTTCAAACAAGCATGCTAACATGCCCTAAGGAGGGAAACAGAGAACTGGGCTGTCAGTTGTTTCCATGCAAGAGTGTATACATACACATATACATATAGATATGCGTGTGAACTCATGGAAACATATATAGATACACACACATTTATACATGTGAGCATGTGTCTGTGTACATATTTGTATATAAGCAGACATCTTCAGCCCCCTGAGCCATGAGTGAGCTGCCAGTTGCAATGGCCAAGGGCATCAGGGAGTTTCGGAGGCAGGAGGAGCCATCCTGGGTGGCAAAGCTGACTTCTGGAGGAGGAGCTGGCAAAGGGGCGAGCGTGGCAGCTGCTGGGGACAGGAGTAGGAGGCTGTTGCAAGAGTTGTGCAAATTCCTCGCTCGGCATTCCTGGCTGGGCAGGGAGACATGGAAAAAGCACATTTTTTTTCCCAAAGTAGGTGGACTCATCCCCTCTCAACTATGCCATGAAGGGAGAGCAAAGAGAGAAGGGGCAAATCAAAATGCAGGTGAGAGCAAAATGACAACAAAATCAAAGAGCTTTTCTGTGGTGGAATGAAAAGAGGGGGAAACCCACAACAGGGATCATACTGAGGGGATGATGGGGTTGGCAAGATGTGGAAATAAGATGGTATTACCAGGCATGGTTTCTATGAGTCAGATGAGAATAATAGAAGTATTACAGTGCAGAAAAGATGAGGACAATGAACTCATGCCAGTGGAGATTACAGTTCAGCTGCCCATCCTTCCCTCCTCCCTGATTTCTTTTCATTAAAAGAATCAAAAGAATCCTGTGAGGAGGAGTGAGAGAATGGGGAGTGTTAGAGCTTCTCTCCAGAGCCATACTACAGCAACGACATGGATGGCTGTGGTAAATAAAAAAGAGGAGGGAAAAGAGGTGCACAGAGGAACAGACCTGATGAAAGAAGAGTGAAAATCATGTGAGAAAAGCAGAGGGAATGTGGAAAGTCACTGTAAGTGAGAGAGTAGAACACTTGCATCGGTGAAGTCATAGATTCCTGTGAGCAGCAAATGTAATGTCAGAAAGAGGAAAGACAGAAACCCCAAAAACTGGGGTGGGAATGGTGTTTAAGGCAGTTGTGTCTGCCTGGGATCAGCTGAGGAGTAGAAGATCATAAGCAGGTGGTTAACAGGTTGCAGGAATGTCTTGGTGCACGTGGAAGCTTCTGAAGCCAGAGATTTTGGTAGCAGTGACAATATATATATAATATATATAATATATATAATATATATTATTTTATGCTTATTTCTAGATGCACCTCACCCATAGAATGCTTTAAAATAAAACAGATTTTAATCACTAGGAAAAGGAAATAGAATTTCTCTTAAGTCTCAATTGAGACTTCAATGATACATCAGGAACTTAAAATTGAAATCACCAGTCCATGTTTGAAATCACCAGACGACATTGCTAACCTTAAGCACTCAGCTTCCCGTGAATATGAAGCTTATGTTTTATTGTGTTTACAGCTGTACATTTACACAGGCGGTTTGTAGGGCTTCTTTTTTTTTTATTATTATTTAAAATGACATTACTGTGTTTACACTTTTACATTTGAAACAGCTATGCACAAAGTCATTCAAAGCATTGTGCAAGCCCGAGATCTTAATCTAACGTTCAGCTCCAGAATGAGCGGAACTGGGGAATTCTGAATCTGACTCTCTTCTCAGATGGCTATCAAGGAAAAGCACCTGCAAACCCAGTGGAATTGCACCAATGTAAAATAGATGTGAGTGAAAGGAGAGTCAGTTCTTGACGTAGACAGAGGATGGTTGTAAACAAGGTGTCAACACGTTTCCTCCTGATGCTGATACGAAGGCCTTGTTAACACAGCGTGATGACACTTGAATTGTCATGAAGCCGCGTTACTCATTTTCAGCAGAGGACAGATACATCAAGATTGTAGACAGGATGAAAGCAGAGCTATATCTGCTATAATCATGCATGACCAGCTGCTCTGAAGCAGCAACAACTCTGTGCGTGGAAGCGGTGCATGGAAGTGATGAATGCGTGTAGCAGTCCACAATTGGAGCACATTTAAATACCATGCCTGGAGAATTTTAAATCTTTTGCAAAAAATGGCATTATAAGCAGGGAAATGGCTGATAGAGTTTCACTTATGCATACAGAACTGTTATCAAGTATTTACATGGTATTGTACAAAGACAATAAGACTGGAAGAGTAGGTTTAAATGAAACGAAATGTCCCAGATAGCTCGTCCCAGAAAACCCACCTCAAACTTTAGATGCAATGTGCCTAGCCTGGAAAACACAGATGAGAGATAAAACAGTCTTCAAAAACTTTGGCAGAAACTTCATGTGCGAAAATAGAAAGTTGAAGTTCTAACAAACAACTGCTAGTTCGTGAACATGGGGCTAATGAACACACTGGCAGCTCTACCGAAAGAAATACATCCAGCTAAATATATGCTGTGGCATCAAACTCCCAGGCTACTCTACTGAAAACCTTTCATTAGTTTAAAACCTGTACAATTTTATCTGTACGTTCAGAACTGCTTTATCCTACAAAAAGGATTGCTAAATTTGTTCTAATCTTGGAGATTTAATTCTGCGAGGAGCTGCTACCTTTTCAGCTGGAAGACATTTCATTATGTCACCCATATAGTGCTGGAAGCAGTGCCATCTTCAAGTGTCACAAACAACCTCCGAGCCAACAGTGGAGCTATATTTGGAAATGTTTTTTGATTTGCAAACTCTATTTTATGTCGCCCATGAAGCACAAGAAGGAAGATACCGCTATTCTAAGCAAAAATCAACCAACCTTCTTCTCCAAACCGCTATTGGAAGTTTCCTGATTCATTATACTTGCAGAGCCAGACTGGATTTGGTATGGACTCTTCACTACAAGGGAAATTACCTGGTTTTAGCTTATTGAATGTCTGGAGATACCACCACAAAAAACCTTTCTGAAATGAGAAAAAAATAGGCCCTGATGAGTGCACTCTAGAGGTGCCTATGTCTCTTCCTTGGTAAGGGAAGGAAAAGAAAAGATTAATTTATACTGGGAACCAAACTTTAAGATGGCTCATGCTGGCAGAGAGGACTGCTGCTCCTGATGACTAAAGCTCCATCTCCCCCAGCTCCATATCAGGAAGAAACAGGACATATTCAAGTATTGTGCAAAATAGGATATATGCAAAAGAGGATATATGCAAAATATTGTGTGGTTGTTCAGCAACTCAGAAGCAATAAAAAAAAAAATTTCCTGCAGAAGAATCTGGAAGGAACCTGGTTCTCAGTAGATGGTGTCCACAACAGCCTTTAACCATGACATTCCTAGAAAGTGGCCGCATAAAATCTCAAGGCTGAATTTTGCCTCTGCCTAACTTTTCATACTAAGTAGTGCCAAATATTTTTGCTTTATACAACTAATTCTAATTTCAGGTATTATTCAAACAGGCTTTTTTCCATCACAAACATACTACTGCCATGGTCCAGTCAGTTGTGCTGGTGCTTGGAGCTGGGCCACTTTGTGCTGATTGACCTTGACAGACTTTACCACCAGAAGATGCAAGCAGAAAGAATTTCCATATTCAACACTTTTGAGGAGAAACTCTGCCTTGAGATTTAATAGCCACAGCCTGAAGTTGAACCTTCACTGCTGTGTATATATCTGTGATCACTTAATCAGGCAGATTTTATTTTTGCATGGCTAGCTCCTAGTTATTGAACAAATTTAAGAATACCTAAAATGGAAGTGATTTCCTTGGTAGTCACTACTGTCATTAGTGTGCTCTCCCAATCCTCTCCATTTTGAAGCTCAATATTCTGTTGTCTATCCTATGCCTTTCTAGGTTTAGGGCCACAGTATATCTACTTCTTCCACGGATGATTTACAAAGACGTGTGTTGAGCCCCTAGGACTAACCCAATGCTAGGCAGAACTTCTGGTCTTAGTATCCAACCCTGACAGAATGACAGAGGTGCAGAATATATTTTTACCTGAATACCCATCACCATGTGTGTTGGAAGGGAATCTACTGCCTGCCATAGAAGGTAGTAGCAGCAGCCAAGCAACTTCTATGCACTTTTGAACAACAAGGATGGCTGGCTTGCTGTGCCCCCCGCTTGAGGTTCCTGTCCAGAGACACCAGAAAGTCTGGCATGCACACCATCATGAAACAAGGCTTTTCAAGCTGTGCACCTCAAGACTGAAGTTCCCAGCTCTATTTTGGTCTTTACTCCAGGAGCACATGCCCAGAGACTTTCTGTGCCCATCTGACAGAAGGCTGCTAGGTCCCTTGGGTGCTGGACAGCCATGCCTTACTCCCCTGCCAAGCATGGTTAGATCTGGCCAGTCTCAGACTCTCTAAGAACAAACATGAGACTCCTTCAGGAGATCTCTGGATCTTTTTCTCATATGACAAATGCTTCTTTTGGTATCTTAACATGCTCCATTCCTGCTCTCAGCTGCCCCCCAAGGTGTGACAATCTCTGGTAGGGAACTGAACAGATGCTGGTGCCTTTCTGGATCTGGGGGTCTGCTGGTGCTTGGCCCAGAAGAGAAAATGCCTGGTAGAAAGAGAAAAAGCCTGAACAATCAGGAGACCACTGTTTTTCTTTATTTCCCAGAAAATGCTGGAATAGCCAATACCACATTATTAATTTACAACTGCCTGCTCTGAAATGCATTTGCAAATTTTGTAATGTGCATGTTTGTTTCTTCATGTATCTCATTTCAACTCAGGTTTCCCCAGTATACCCGTGGATACCTTCAAGCCCAACTCCCATCGACATTAACCTCCTGTGAGGCTGCAAAGAGAGGTCTCAGTGAGGTCATAAATAATGATGATAGCCTCTGTGAGGTTCTTTCTCACTGCCATGGCTGTGTGAAGTCATGTGAGTAGCCTCAGTGTACCTTGTCTGGTCCCGTTCACGTTCACAAGCACTGGCAAGCAATGTCGGTGCGTTAACCTGTTTTTCACCTGTGAAACACTTGGGTTTGAATTTCACCTTTCTTTTATTCTGTATTAAAAACAGAAACATGAAAGGTAGATGTTCACTATTTTTGTTGCTGCTGCCCCTTTTGATTGTTCTTTGTTTGTATAAACCTACAGAAAATGCTTTTCATGTATCCTGGTATTTCTATTTACCTAAAAATACCTCAGAGTTATATATTTTTTCCAGAAGCAATGGAAAAACCCCACAAAAACATAGCATCTACTTAAATGCATCCTGATTTATGTTCTGGTGGGCCCTGTGCTGTTTGGAAGGATATACTTTCCTCTCACTTGCTGGGGTATTTTCAACATGCATCATCCAATTACATAGTTCTATCATGTACATCACATATTTTATGCCTTTTACTCTCAACAGCTTTGTAGTGTGACTGTGGTTTATTAAATATTGCATAAAATAGATATTAAACAGATTATTTTGTACAAACAAGGATTTTATTTCACTGGTGGACTGATTTAAAGAAAAATACATCAAAACTCTTAACCTGGGCAATAAAAAAGAAAAAGACAAATCCATACTGGACACTTGCATTTACCTGAGTATAAATCCAAAGGAATCCAAAGGCATTTCAGAACATCCAATTCCATTAACATAGTTACACAAATAAAACTACTGGGGTTGGTTTTGCTCCACCTTGTATTTCCTGTAGCTGTTTTGGTCTCTGAGAGAGGCTGCAAAGTGCTTCTCCTCTCACCTGGGAGTATTTTAATGTAGTGCCTAAAACTTCCAACACTCGTGTTGTTAGAGAGACTAGCACAGTATCCCTGACAGAGTAAAATGAAATAGCATAAGACTGGAAAAAAATGTGAAGCACAGAATGAAATCAGTTGGTTCTAGGTTGCAGGGGAGTCACCTCATACACGTGCAGAATATTATGAGCACTTTTACCATAGCTCTATCCAAATAAAATAGTCTTCCAGCTACATGATGCTACATGTAAGGCAAGGTAAGTTGGCTTTGGTATCGGGATGAAATTAGCTCTAATATCACACATTACTTTTGAAATCAAGGCAAGGGTTACAAAAATAAATGAGGTTATGCTCAGAAATAAATGGCTAATAGCTCTTGGAGGCAAGGTTTATGTCTCTATTGTTACTTTCTGAGTTACATATTTCTTTTCTGCTATGGACAGGGAAATACAATCTAGCAGTCGGTCAAATTTAATGAGGTTTTGGGGTTGCTGGGTTTTTTTGCAATTTTTTTTTTTGCATATGTCATTTTTCTTAAGAATCAAAACAACCTGATTTTTGCAGTTGAGGGGAAGAATGTCAGGTTGTTCTACACGGTAGCAATTACAATACAAATTGCAGGCAGCAAGCAAAATCTGACCTGTGCAATCTGGAAGCGAGGACTGTTAATGTCCTGTCTGCAAAAATACAGATATTATGCAATATTTTATTAATTGATCTTGAAATATTTATTAATTGTATTGATTGTACACATCATAAACCATGCTTTCTATTTACTGACTGCGTGCTCAACAGGGCGGGGTGCAGAACCTGAGCCTTTGATAATCTAGGTGGGGAGCTGAAATTTTGTAATAGAGAGCACCCAAATTAGACACAAAACCCTTCAGAGAAGAGCTAATTACTGGAAGTTGAAGCTAGACAAATTCAAGCCAGAAATAAAATTAAAGTGTTTTAGTGTTTTAACAATGGGGACAGTTGCTGAGGTTCAACACTGAGGGCTTATGATGAATTCTCCACCACTGGAAAGTTGATTGATTGGTGTTTTTTAAAAGAAAAGATATGCTCTATTTCAAGTACTGATGTGGGGTCTAAGGAAATATATTTTTTTTAGTGAGTCCTAAGGCCTGTATTACTTACACAGGACTTCAGACCAAGTGATCACTGTGGAGCCATCTGAACTTAAAATCTATGAATCTGCATGTTGAAACAGCTTTGGAATCAGTGTGCAGGTAGGCACTTGTCCCAGGTAGGTGCTGAGAGTTCTGGAGTAATTTACATTTTGACCCATTTCCTAGATTTAGAGCTTCTGCTGGAGAATACTCTCATGACCCACTTTTGCAGTTGTCTCCATTTCTGACAACAGCTGCATCTTCTCATAGTCTTTTCTCTCGCTTGCAGTTGAGATGTTGTTGTGCAAGGTGAACTTTGAAGAGGCAGTCTAGATTCAGAAGCTGCTCTTCAGCTGTCTAGCAAGAAAAATGCCTGTGGGCTGAAAATAGAACGGTTAATCTAGATCCAGCTGATAGATTGGTTACACTACGGATATCTCAGCTGATCCTCACATACAGAACAAGGGCAAGACTCTGATAAAAGAGCATTGATTAGGAAAGCCTGCAAGGTGAAAGAAATGGCAACAGAGAGGAGATCAGATGCACCAGGTAGCACAGAATTCTTGTCTACAACTATAACTGCTCTGCCTTCACCATCTTGTTAGATGTGTGGGTTTTGTATCTTTTTTGACAGATGGGCTAGAAAGACAAAGCCTACAGAAAGATCTGAATTACCAAACAGAACTGTCAACATTGTGTGTCACTCATGTGTGACTGGAGATTCCTGGAGATCCAAATAGTTAATTTCCTTCACATGAAGGAAAGTCTCACCAGCCCGTTTTCACGGCTTGTAGTGTTCAGGACATCAACCCATTCTTCTGCAGTCAAGGTCATAATTGCTTTTTGAAGAAGCTGTTTGTGCTTGACAGATTCTTTCATATTGCATTTGAAAAGGGTACCCCATATGTTGTGAAAAAGTCTGCAGGAACCGACAAAGATTTCTTGGTATTACTAAATGGAGTAAGAAACCTTAACTGTAGTACACAGTCTGTTTACCCACAAAGAGCTCCCTCTTTGCAGAGCTCCGCTCCACAAGCATGCCCCTCTATTCCTTCAGTCCACACCTCCCCATCCACGCTGTGCACTGACTTGACACTGGCAGGCTGTGGCCAATACTGAATTCCCTCATCGCCCTCTCAATCTCAGCACATCTCCTTACCACAGCCTTTCCCTGCTCCTGGCTTCCAGCCCTGTCTGTAACAACATCAAAGTCTGCAAAGGCTCAAAAATGACAAGATGGGGTAATGACAGCCTGAGAATGCAAAGTCTCAGGCAGTTGAGGTTGGGGGGAAAGGTGAGGGCTTGCCATGGATGTGCAAAGATGCTCTCTCCACAGCACTTCCGAGGGGGAAGCCCTACAGAGGCTTGCAGCACTGCTGTTATTCTTACCTAGGGCACTACTGAAATTCATGTCATTCTCAAAGGAAACATGCAGTCCTTAAAGTTACAAAGATAATTCTTTTGCGAGCATGGACTATATGTGCTATGAACTAATGATTCAGAAGTGGATATCCAATTAGTGATTTGAAACAGATTTTCAAAGATGCAGATTTTAGAAAGGTAATTTTGTTGATCCTGTGCAACATCACTGGGAACAGCACAGCAAAGTCACGTTTCCTAATTAGAGCTGGGTGAAGAGCACATTTGTTTAAAGATATGCTAGGGCTGTGCTGGTATTGAGCACTCCCATTTGGGACATAGAGAATTCCATGTTTGCCGTAATGTCTGGTACTTAGGAGTCAGTCTCATACCAGGTCCTTCTTCTACTATGAAAAAAGATGTTCTGTCTACTTTCCTGGGATCTATATCAAAATGGAAATTACCTTCAAAATCGCTACAGGAGAGGAAAATGGCAGTTCTGACATTTTATGAGCCATATGGGAAAGAAGGGCTTAAGCATAGTGCTTCTGTTTCTTTCTCTCAACTAAAGATGACAGTAGTCTGGTTGTTTTTCAGGTTTCTACATTAAAGCTTGCTTATATCTAGGTGAAAAAAAAAATCCCAAACCAACCAACCCTTGTATGACATGTCTGGCCTAAGCTGACAAGCACACTGCATGGGTGATTTATATTTAGAGCAAGGCCCAGAGGTGTCTAAAACAATCTACTTTCAAAAGTAGAAGTTGTCATTTCCAAATCTGCTCTTAAAACTGGACCTCTGTGTTATTTTCTGTTTAAAATATACAATACTCAGAAGAAAGGGCAATCTTTGAGAACAAATGTGATGTCTAGAGTTTAGCAAGGGACCTGATTTTGGGATGCTTTATACATACAGATGAATGGCCAAAGAAATTTTGCTTTAATTCCTGAATTGCATGGTGTTTGTGCCACTGAGAGACTTTGTTACATGGGTTACTGGCAATTGCATTGGCTGCTGACAGCTGGCTTTTGGGGAATTATCTTTGCCTTCCTCCATGTGATGCTCATGGCAGAGGTTCTGCATTAGGTCCTGTTTTGTAAGTCGATGTCTTCCTCCAGCTGCTGGAACCGCAGCACGTCCCTAGGGCATGTTCTCTGCCTGAGCCCCCATCTTTTGCAGCTACTGTCATTTCAAAGACTTCACATCACAGCGCTTGGGGGAGATGGGAAATGAAAAGGCCTCCTTGTGGGAGATTTGATTGCTTGAGGTTAACTTTTGGTTTTGTTTCTTCTCAACTGGAGGTGTTCAAAGATTGTCATGTTTCACGGCTGAGATACTCTGTTGATCCTCCAGTTATCCTTTCGCATAGGTTATGGGGGATTGTGGTCCACAGTAGCAAAGAATGTGTTCAAATTTTCATGAGGATGGGTCAAAAATTGAGGCAGTTTTTCTCTCCATGCTAATCTGCATACCAGACTTCTAAACTTCTGGCTTTCTCTGCAAAGAGCATGAAGCTGTCGGGTGTTATGCCTGATGTTGATGGTCACTCTGAATGGCCTTCTTGTCAAGCAAGCTCCCCTCCACTGCTATTAGCTCCCCAAAAATGAGCATGTGGCATCTCTTCTATTCAGCTGATGTTGTTACAGCACACCTAATGCTATGGCAGTTGAGTATCCAGAAGCCTCATTTTCTCAGGAGATGAATGTGTTTTAATAATTTACCTTTCCATTTAAAAAATAAAATGTACAGATTTGGAGCAATTATCTTCCTCTGTGCATACTTCTTTGCACTCTAACTTTCAGCCTAAACAAACCTCTTTTGAACTGAATGCCATGAGAAAACTCAAGAAAATGAACCAAGAGACTTTGTGTCCTCACAGTATTTTGGAAAAGCTGTGGAGCAGTGCAGATTTTCTACCTTAAGTCTTGGAAGCAGCAACTACAACTTTGGCTAAAAGCCAAAAGAGGAAAATTATTTAAAAAAAAAAAAAAATTTAAAAAAATCAGCTATCCTTGGAAAAAGTGTGCTCCCTTCTTATCAGCCTCTGTGCCTCCAGTCCTCTGGTTTGCTTCCTGTGGCTCTGGCTTTTTGCCAGTACAGACTTTAATCTCTTTAAAAAAAAAACGTTAGTGGCACATATTTATACTGAATTACTTCATAAAGAGAAACACCCCACAGAGGAGTATTTACTTTGGAAAAAATGTTCCAACATTCTTTTTGGCACAGTGTTCAGTGGCACTAGTCAGCTGCTGAAGATGTCTTAGTTAGACCTGTGCTTTAACCTCACATCACACACGGCCTGTGTTACCTCTCAGAACATTTAGTGCATACCTTTGAAACTGCAATTTAGCTACAGTTGCCAGTCTGGCAGCCCAGTAAATCTTCCAGGAGAAGACACACATTTCTTTTCACATCTTTTTGCTGCCTGAATGAATCTTTATGTATCCAGTGGTTAAGGAGTCCATCCTTTTGACCATGCCATTTTGAGGTGCCATTAGGTTCAGAAGCTATGAATTTTTGTCAACCTACCATAAGCATTTTCCAGGAATCTGGAGACCATCATGCTACACAGGTTATATGTCACGGTGAAAAGAAGCTTGGTATGCCTTACTGAGCATTTTAAGTCTGTGATGAAAATCTTACCCAAAAAACTAATTGTGAAGGTGTTACTGCAAACACAAATACCTGACTGCCATGATACCATTCATTTTGTAGCCCTCCATGAAAATAAAAAGCATAGCAGTTGAATAGGAAGACCTCAGCAGATGGGAAGAACTCACCCCTGCAATTTCCAACTGGATAGATCCATCAAGTTGGGGGCATGGGAAGGAAGGGACAAGAAATAAATGGAAAATGGTATGAAATAGAGATTTAGCAAAAAACTGATTGACCTGAACGTAATGAGCAATCAAGAAGGCAGTTCCTTAGAAAATGTGTGGGGTTTGATTTATCTATCAGGCCCCAATTCCCTTTCCAATAGGCAGCCACTAGCTGGGCTCCCATCTCCCTGTTCTCCCTTGTGCTGCAGCTACTCTCATGGGTAAGTGCCCCAGCCACAAATTCTGCAGTTGTAAGGGCAGGATGAGCACAGAACCCTCAGCAAAGCAGCTGAGGAAATGGTGAGCCATTCCCATTCAGGGACATCCCTGAAACTGTGCCCACTGGTCCTGCCCAGTCATCCTCTCATACTTCCAGCTCTCCTTTCTCCTAGTGGATGCCTTGTGGAGACTCTTATCTTCACCCATTCTTATTCCTGGAAGGGAGAAGGCTTGGGATGGCACAGGTTGCTGGGAGATGGCTGGTATGGCAGTGCAGGGTTGTGGTCCATTTGCAGTCTTGCCACTGATTGAAAGACAGTGCCAGGAGAGCAAAGACAAGAAGGAGAGACAAAAGGTTGCCTTAAAAACGAGAGCACAAGTGGAAGCAGCACTGAATGGAGAGACAGAAAAAGTGAAAGATCATGCTCCCAGGAACATAACGCCAAAAAAAAGAGATTATTATGTTTTGCTTCTTAGCTTCATCCTCTTTCTATGTGGTTTTCCATAATCTATTTCATGTTAGCTTCCTTATCCTATATTGTCTTCCTTTCCTGCCTTTTACACATTTACTGCCTGGTTTTCAGTGTGTTTTCTGTTTACAGAAATAAATCATTAGCCTTTACAAACTGAAGTTAAACTCTGTTTGAAAATACTCTTTCTGATTGCAAATGCTGACAAAAACTTAGCACATTGCATGAGTGGGGAGGTAGAATATAACTGTGCTGCAGGCAACATTCAAAAAATCACTCTTAAAGTCTAACCTCACAGCAACATTTTTTTTCTTCTTTACTCAGTTCCTCTTCTGTCACTCATTGTCTCTCTGGCTCAGTGAGTCATTAATTCCTGTTTCCAGATTCAGCAGACTGTAGTTTGTTGCACACCTTCAGATGCTGAAGGTCGAAGGTACTGAACTTTACTAAATGAGTGGTGTTGCGGTTAGTTTATTGTACAGAAGAGGACTCCCCAAGGACAGTAACTCTTTTTCTTGAAAAAATATGCAAGCAACATCTCCAGAAGATGTTCTTGAGCTGGCCAGCTTGTCCAGGGTGGTATTCTGGTATTCTGGTCACCTGTGGTTTGTCTGTCTGCCTTCACATCACTTTGCAGCACACTTTTCCAAGCACAGGACTGAGCATTGGCACCTATATTTCTGCCAGATGTGATTTCCTTTTATGAGCTAGGCACTTATGAGACCCAGCTCCAAGCGTTCAACGTTATCCATTTCACACCCAACTAAATGTGGTTATAGGGAGCTACCTGTAGTTAGCAACCTCTGCCTTTCTGCAAATTAAAATTAAAATTACAGCTAAGAAAGTAGTTTGTTATATAATTTAAAGCCCAGATCCTAATCACAGGTACAACTGTATGTGAACACTGGCTCTCATGTCACTTGACTGTGGAACTGAGTGTGGAACTGTCCTTTTAAAATCAGTGGGATTCATTTTACCAACAGAGTAGCGCACATACTGAAGTGTTCCCTTGCTCCTCTTTTTCTCTCTCTCTTTTTTTTTGTTTCTTCTTTTCTCTTTTTGTAGAACATCTGCAGGATTTCTCCTTTGTTTACTTAATATTCCAAATTATACAATGATTTTATGTTGCAGTTTTCTGAATTGATTGTGAAGTGTTTGTGTGTTAACGTGCGCATTTATGCCTTTGGAAGGAGATTACAAATGATGATAGTGAATTAAAGCCTCTGTTTCATTTTCACATCATGTATTTGCTATTTTTCTTCTTCTCCTCTTCACATCTGAACAGACACCCACCCACCAAGCAATCATGCAGCAATCTAAATAAGAGTCTGGGTAGCTTAGGGTACTTCCACAGTAATGGGCCAGTATTAGGGTACTGAAGGGGGCACTGGGGACTCCTAACTTTCACTCTTAACTTTCCCTCCCTAACATAAATGTATGCTTGCACATCCTTCACATGTCAGTCTCACCATGCCTGCTTAAAATATGTTTTACACTCTCCAGAAAAATGGAGAAGGGTAAGGAGGCTCATTACTGAAGAAAAATGTACTCTGCTCCTCTTTTCATGTGCATTCAACAGAGGTAGTCTGTGCTTCCCAAGGTAAGTCCATGTAGGGCTGAGACCCTGCGGAATGGGAAGCTAAAGAACTCTCCACAACTGCCTGATACTTTCAGTTCCTGCTTTGAGCAGAGCTCGGTTTAATTCAGTACATCAGGCTGGTTCTTTTCTTGTTGCCTTAACAAACCTTGATTATATTTTAATGAGAAAGCTCTTTCCTAGCATGTAGCCTTAAATTTGCTTTTCAGCAGGTGGCTCATGGTTTAACTCAAAAGTCACTATGCAAATCCCAACAGTAGAATACACTGGTTAATAATATAGCACTCAAACCCTGGGAGTTAATCTTAATGATTCATTTTCCTTTTATTATTAATAAATTCTGCCCAGAGAAAGCCTGGGTGAGGAAAACCACTTGGTCAGAGTTCTTTCTGGATTCTGAGTTCCTCTGACCCATTATCTTTTAATTATGTCTCACTTTTGTACTTTTGTAGAGCAGTGAATTTAATGATTTTAATAAGCTTTATCACAAGTGAGTAAGATATGTAATTTCTCAATTTCGGTGCACCCTGTGAGATACTGGACTCCCTGACTCAGGGGAGCTGAAACCTATCAGCACCTGACAGAATTGAATCCCAGCCTCTACGAAACGCTGCTGTGTAGAGTAACTGATTTCCATAAACCCTTTAAAGTTAAGGCTCTTTCAGTTTCACATGTGGAATTGGACAAGCAAAGATTACCAGGGTGTCAACAGCTGGGACTAACCCTGTGTGTGAACAGCTGGTTTTGAAACTGAGGAGCCCACACAATGAGTGCAAGGAGGATTACACCGACTTTCTATATTGACTTTCAGGGTGGTTAGAAAAGGAAACCGAATTCAGAGATTGACACAACGTTTAACATGTTTGTGGTTTCTCTCTGAGACACTTTGGTAGAAATCTTATCATCTGCATACTAAACTTGTAGTAAGTTATTTTGTGGGGCTTTTTTAGGAAAGACCTACATTAGGAAAGACCTACATTCAAGTGACATGAGAGCCAGTCGTTTTAAATGAAGTATTTGCAATTATCCTATCTCCCTTGTTTGCATAGCTGGGGGAATGGAGGAGCTTCACAGATGAGGTGGGAAAGGTCCACAAAAGACAGAGCCAACAAAACAGATAATTTCCTTCATTTCCTGTTCCAGAGGTTCACTTTTTTTCTGAGTACATAAAGAAAGGTGTGCTGGGAGCTGAAAAGAATTAGCCACCATTAGGCTTTTTCCCTGAGATTAGTTTTACAGTAATGCTACTCCACTGACTCCATCAGCATTGCTTCTACTGTATGAGAGAGGAAAACAGGAACTTTTCTCCTCCCATTACAGTTGGTGGGAATTTACACAAAGGAGTAAATCTGATGTTCTAGTATTTATGCTATAAGAATCCAGAAATTATATAGAAAATATATAATACAGAGACTCAGAAACATTGGCATGGTCTGGAGAAAAGTGAAAGCATTTTCCTTAATAAGAAATTTACCAGCACTAAAATACAAATAATACTAATGCTATTACTACTTAATAGATCGTGAGAGAATCTCTCGTAAACTGGCTGTAACAGCATAAGAATAAAAAAATTACTCATATGCTGGCAGACTCATAGGATCTTGAAGTATCTCTTCAGGTTGTACTCACTGACCACTAAAACATCCTTTGTTGTGTCTCAGTACTGCAATAGAAGTGATGGTTTATATGTTCCTAAACAGCAGAAGGAGCAAACCATTGAACGGAAAATAAAGTTTAGCCTCAGCAGAACAGACACTGGAATAAAGGCCAACAGACATCTGAACCTAGCAAGCCAGTTCAGCGTCATATACCCTCATGTCAGCCTGAATATGCACCAGCAAACTGATCTGTGGCAGTGATTCTCTGCTCTCTTGCTCTGAATACATAAGCTCATTTTTTATAATGGCACTGAAATACAATTTTATCTTAAGCAGCATGTGATGTCTTACTGGGATTTTTTTCTTTTTCTTTTTCTTTTTTTTTCTGGGGAGGATAAAGGGAAGGTGGAGCTGCAAACCTTACATGTGTAGCACACAGTGAGGTGCACGTTTCAGAGCCAGTCAAGCCCTGACCTGTGTGCTTTCCATCCGCAACGCTAGCTTTTGTGCCTTGCTATATTTTGAAGTGCTTACACTGTTCTCAGCACGATTTTGCTGAAAGACCACATTGTAGCGTACACAGTCCTGCTCATGCCTAAATTATCCACAACACATCAATGAGAACTTGGTGCTGATTGTGTTCAGGCCCTCCTGAGGCAACCACTTACTGGGCTTAAGGGTTTGCTTTCAAAATAGGGATTATTGGCTGAGACAACAGGCTTGAACCTATCTTTAATTGATGGTGAGACGTATCCTAAGTGTTTAAATGTCTCCAGCTCAGTATCTACAGTCTGCTTCACAAAACAAAGGGAAAAGTATATTTTTATATGGCTTAGGTCCTAGGACATTTTAAAATATCTTGAGAGTGAGAACAGATTCTTTCTTATGCAAATTCTGCTTAGTATGAGAGAATGATTAAAAAGTGGCAGAAAACCACATTTTTACTTCCTTTGTTGTAGGCTTGTCTTATCACTCCCTGTCATAGAATCGTTTAGGTTGGAAAGACCCTTAAGATCATAAAGTCCAACCATTAGCCTGTCACTACCAAGTCCACCACTAAACCACGTCCCTAAGTGCCACATCCTCCATCCCCATCATATTTTTGAGGAGCCTTGTATTTATCTACAGCCAAAATAGTTTGCTGTGCCCTGTGAGAACAGTCAGAGCATAGCAAGGTGCTGAGCACCTGCTGCACCCGTCACTGTGGGAGCCCCCAAAGTCATGACCGCAGCTTTGGACACGCATGGCTTCTCAGGAATTCCCTGGTGTCTGACCACATAAGTGTTTGCTAATATCACAGTGGCAGAGGTGCTGTGTGACTGACCAGACTCTCTCACCCTACAACTACATACCAAAGCCCCATATAATTAAACTCTAGCCAGCATCCACCTTGCAGAGGTAAGGACACTGACAGAGGGGATTTCACCGTGATGCTAAGGAGGTACAGTGCTCTAACAGGACAACTAGATATGAACTGGGTCCCAAGGCATCCTGGCAAAACAGACCTCAGCAACCCCTCACAGTTTGTTTGGAATTAGTATCTGTCTTGGCCACGGGCCCTGACCAAACAGCTCAAGAAGCACAGCGTGCTCTGTGTCTCTCCTCACTGTAATAGCATTATTATCTTCAACAACGCATTTTAATGTACTATGTGGGCAGGAATACTTTTAGACAAGGTTTTACAGGTAACATTTTATTCTAGACTGTTCTGGTTCTGGTTTTGATTGGGTTTTTTTAATGAATTTTAATTTTCTAATACAATGGTTGTGATTTAACCACTTTATTTTTACCAAATAGTTGTTATTTTTTGTTCTAGACCACTTTGTACAGCTTATCACAGGATGATACCTGTTACATCCCAGCCTAAGCCTCTTCAAGACAGCTGCAGCAAGCAGGCTTCTGATCCCACCTGCACTTCCAACCACTGACCTCTTCACATCCTTGCTTAGGTGGCCACTGTAATGCAGAACCAATACAGCTTGTGTCCCACTGAGTTGGCACCTTCTGGCCTGCAGGCCTGTTTGGGTACCCACCTGGAAAGGAAGTTTTCAAATATTCATTTTAAAAACACATACTTTGATGACACTACCTTACAAGAACCTTGTGTGTAGTCTGACATGAACACTCAGTGGATTTGTTTGCAAGAAAGGGAAGACTAATCTTCTGTCATTACAGGTTAGTTCACACTTTTGGGTAATAGAAGCTGAGGGAGCAGGAAAAAGATCAAGAAAACCCTGCTTCATGTTGCTCTAATTTCTGAGCACCGTACACTTTCTCCAGTCATGTGCCTAATATGTATTTCTGTCCTGGGACCTGAAGTCTGTTGATCTCATCTTGTGTAGAGGTCTGGAAAGTGTTGGCGTATGTGTGCAGTTGGCCAGTATCAGAAAGAAGAAAGTTTTGCAGCCGTTCAGCAGGACATAGTTCAGATTCCTGAGTGCAACATTTGGCATGAAAGAATTAATCTTTGCTTTGTCTTCGAGTATTTAGGCTTTGCTTTTGTCTTCTCTTTGTAGATCAGCAACTATGATTCTTGAAGAAGGCTGTTAAAGGCACTGCTATTTGCAGCCAAGGTATTTTACGGTTCTATTAGCATGTTCCTCCCCTCTGTCAACCTAAATCCTGCACGAAAGAGGCTTTTAAACTGAAGTTTCTTGTCTTGCATTCAGAGGGAATCAAGATGGGCTTGCCCTCATCTTGAGTTCCACTTCAGTCTCCATCAGGTACTACCCTTGACAGCAGCTGCCAGGATGGATTGCAGATGGAGAAAGAGACGAAGAGAGAAAGAGAGGCATCTAGGCAGGCCCAAGCCCACCCTGAGGCTTAAAGACTAATGCTGAAAGCTTACAGTACACACAGTTTTAGAAAGGAAATACCTGGACAGGTACCAATGTAATGTGTTTCCAATGACTTAATTAAAAGGTTAATTACGATGTGACAGACTAACTCCATTTTTCACACCATTTTTCAGAGTAGTCCACAACCGATCAAACTGTGGAAGGCATATTGCAAATGGTATACCTGACTGGAAAGGGGTTGAAACAGGACAATTAACAGGCTTTCTCTTATCATAGAATCATAGAATGGTCTGGGTTGGAAGGGACCGCAAGGATCATAATGCTCCAACCCCCCTGCCACAGGCAGGGCCACCAACCTCCAGGCCTGCATCTACACAAGGTTGCCCAGGGCCCCATCCAACCTGGCCTTGAACACTTCCAGGGACGGGGCATCCACTACTTCTCTGGGCAGCCTGTTCCAGCACCTCACCACTCTTTCTGTAAAAAACTTCCCCCTAATATCTAATCTAAACCTTCCTTCCTTTAGTTTTAATCCATTCCCCCTTGTCCTGCCATTATCTGCTCTTTTAAAAAGTTGAATCCCCTCCTGCTTATAAGCTCCCTTCAGGTACTAGAAGACTGCAATGAGGTCCCCCCGCAGCCTTCTCTTCTCCAGGCTGAACAAGCCCAGCTCCCTCAGCCTCTATAACTAACCCCAGAACATGCATGAAGTCATCTGTGACTTTGAGAGAGGATACATCATTTAAGATGAAGTAAGAATTCCTGCAAGCCTTGCAGAAAGGTAATTGATATAAACTTCAGGGTTTTTTTAATCTAGCTTGAATGTGAACAGGCTTCTTCCCCTTTTCTCTCCTTAGACTAACTTGGAAACTATCTCTTTCTTGACCATTCCTTAGACATCTGAGGTAACTCAATGAAGACTAATGTTACCAAGGGGTTTGTTTTTCTCATGCTTTCGATGTGCATGTGCTGCTTGGGAAAATACAGAGAGTAATCAGAAAACAGCATTTATACACATGGCAGCCAAGGAGATGGGATATTGGGAGTGCCTGTGGACATCTGGGGTGATACTGAGGAAGACAAAGGCTTCTTTCTGCTACACGGAAGGGAAAAGATTAGGTGGGCGTGGGTAGGAGAAGGTATGATTGTTTTCTCTGCATGACAGGAGGGGCTAGGGAAATTGTTTATTTCTTTGAACCAGAACAGGAAACGTCTTTGTTTATGCATGTATCTGTGGCACTGGAAGAGGCAAAGTCTTGCTCTCTGGCAGCAGGGATGGATTTTTTCTTTTTCTTTTCTTTTTTTTCTTTTTTTCCTTAGGCAGAGGAAAGAAGGGAGGTTTATTTTTCTGTGTTGTTCTGGGGAAGGAGATGAAGGGTGCTCTGCCTACATATCTACCAGCCATTTCAAAAAGGCAAATAGGCATGGTCTGCACAGACTTCAAAAAGGGTTGCGCGTAGGTAGGAGAGTTCATCTCAACGCTGTCCCAAGCTGAGCAAATGTTCAGGTATCTATTTTTGGCTCTAATGACGTTCAGACTGACAAACCACGGATTCAAAGCATCGTGCTCCACAAAGCACGTTGTAGTTTGGAAAATAAGGCAAATAACGTCCCCCCGGCACTCTCACTTCCCCAATCCTAGCTCCAGGCACTTACGACTCCAGGGCAATCCCGAAAGCTCCTTCCCCTCACTGCTATTTTTTTCTGTTTTTTAAGTTTTCATCCCATTACGCGTTTCAAGTTATTTACCCTCCCTCTTACGGTGCCATCTTTGTCCCTCCAGTTTGACACAAGTGACCCCGCTGCCTGAGGAACTGGCGGCCCCACCTCCTCCCGCGACTTCTCTCTCCCTCTCTCTCTCCCCCTCCCCGACTCCCACACACTGCGATTTCCCTCCTCGCCGCACACACACCGACGCAGTGGGGGCGAGGGGCCCGGGGGGCGGCCTGCCCCTGCCCGCCCAGGCCAGGAGGGACCGGGAGAGGCGCAGGCTGCCTACCGGCCGCCAAGATGGCTGTGATCCGCGGGGGTGACCGGCGGCCCGGCGGGGACGCGCGCCCCCTCCCTGGCGGCCGTTGGGGGGGAGAACGACCGGGCGCGCTCCCCAGCAAGCGCTGAGAGAACAT
>VZTU01000191.1:1688-18690 GCA_013400835.1 Zapornia atra | reverse complement strand
CAGCAGCAGCGCCGGGAGCGCCAGCCCCGCCAGCGCCGTGCAGAGGGCGGGCAGCATAGCGCCGCGCGCTCGGGCACAAGCGCTGCGCCTCGCGACGAGGGCGGGCGGAACGGCCGACGGCCGCGCCTCGCTCCCCGGGAGGGACGGGGAGAGCCGAGGTCCGCGCCCGCCTCCTCACAGCCCCAGGGTGGCGGGTCCCGCTGCAGCCGCGGCCCCGTCAGGTGCGGACGGCCGCCCGCAGACGATCCTTCCCCCGGAGGCGTTGCCTCACCTGAGGGCGGGCGCTCCCCGCCGTAGCAAGGGGCCCCCCATCCTACCCACCCCACCCCGACGACCTCCGTAGCGAATGGAAGAGCAGATGGTGCGAGCCAAGGTGGAGTCGCAGCCTTGGTGCTTGCGGGCTCCCTGCCTGCATGCCGTGTCGCTAGGTGGCCCCAGCGGTGCAGCAGAAGAGACACCCAAATTCAGGGTGGGAGCTTGGCATCTTGCGTTGTGATCAGGAGGCTTCTCTCGGAGGCTGAGCACATCCTGCACGGGACACGGGCCATCTGCACAATCCCTTGTGAAGCTGCAGACACCAGTGGCGCAGGCAGCCCTGCCTAGCCAAGGTTCGCACCGGGAGAAGTGTGGGGTGAGGCTTTCTGGCATATTAAGTGGTGAGCTGCCCTGGGAAACGTGTTCCTATCCTCTTGTACCACCCTGGTGCTATTCCTCACTAGGTGGTTAAATAGTCTAAGTGGTAAGCAATAGCTGAGACAACTGAAAATTTGGAGTGTGACTTAATTTTTTTTTTTTTAAAATCACACCACACACACACCCCCCCCGTTTATTAGTATTCTAGATGCACAAAAGGAATTTACAGTCTCAGTCTCTCTGTCTTGCTCTGGTCCAAGGCTAAGAGACACATTAGTTGCTCAGACAACCTTGGAGCAAACTCCAGGAATGTCACCCTTCTGACTGGACCTGGTGACAGAGGGCTTTTCTTGGTGAAGCAGCCGTTGCTGTGAATAAAAGCTGCTTTTCCTGTCTTATTATTTTTAATTTTGTACTCTCCTAAGTGCCACTGGGGACAGTTTCCTACTGTTTTGTTCCACTTTCAGCTCCCATTTCATTATAAAAGCAGATATTCTCCCCACAAGGTGAGTTGATTCAGGTCCTTGATCTATGAGGAAACTTTTTTTCTTCACTGCAGACTTTGTTTCCCCTGGCAGATAAATTCAATTTGCTGCTAGGTGAGCTGTGCAACACAAGTGCTGGATGTTCAAGCAGGGTGGGAGGGGACAGAGCTGACCAGTTAGTTTAGCTGTGGCCAGACCTCCCGGACAGCTTTTGCAGTTGAAACTGGACCTGGTAGGTTCTAAGTGGCCTACAGCCAGCCTTGCCTTTCCTGCTTGCGTCCTCCTCCCTGTGAGCCAGTGTTAGAACTCATGGGATTGAGTAAGGAGCTGGTTCAGGGAGTTAGCGCAGGTGGAAATGATCTGGTTTATGTCTAGGGTAAATGTTGACTCTCATTAGGCTTTCATATTTGGATGAACTTGGAATATTTTTTTACAGTTCTGTAGCAGAGCTACTGTTTCAAACTGGTGCCTCAGGGTTTTTTTAAGAGTTATTCCACAGCTGTAAAAGCTACAGAATATATTCTAATGCTTCTTTATCTGACAGTAACTGCCTGGGAGAAGTAAGAGAAATTGGCACACCCTATTTGGTACATTCACAGCCAGTCTTTCCAAAGCATTGCTGAACTACCATAACTTATTCCAGCCTCTTGCTCGGAAGACTGTGTAGCAATATTGTGCTGTAGTTCTGCAATGGGATTTCTGAAGAGTTTCCCTATATAACCTTCCCTTCTTCAGTTACATCTCTGACTTCCTGCATGGGCAGTGGCGTTAGTTCTGTAACTTTAGTAGGGGATGGTAATCAACAGCCAGGAGAGCTAAAAGCCTCAGGTTAATTGATCATGAATGTTACCTAGTGACATTTCAAAGGACCTTTGGCTGTCTTATTATTTGGGACTATTTAAAAAAAAAAAACAACTTGTACATTTTCACACAAGTACTTGGTTTGCTGGCCAGCTTTTCCACAATATGTTGCTCTAAGCTATTCTTTGAGGTAAACGTTTCCAACTGTCCCCCAGTTAGTCTTCCTGCAAAGATTTTCAGCTCTGTAAAGACTTCAGTCATGAGCTAGCTAGCTTACCTAGACAGTTAAATTTCAGAGGCAATGTTTACCGATGGCCTACCTACCAATGGCAATAAGAATTCAGCAGTTTTGTTAGCATTACTAGGCATTTGGATAGCCTCTAACATTTACAAAGCCCTAGCTACCTGTACCTGTAGTGTTCCTTCTGACACTTTTGAGTTATTGCTAAGTTTTTTTTTGTCTCTAAAACCCATATAAGGCAAAGCCCTTTTAGGAATTAGTCTGTGCTGCACACTGGGACAATTTGTTTTTCTTCAGTAATCCCAAAGGGGTGAAGGTGTGTTACTCCACTGCTAGGTATAGTTTTGTTTGTTCAAGTATTTCTTATTACTATAGCAGCTTTAATAGTTAATTAACTGGTAATTCATATATTGCCCAAAGTTAATATATCATAAAATGTGTCAAAATGACTTTGAAGTGGCTGGTGCTTTTTGGTGTTTTAAGTTATTTTGTGTGGGAATTACTAATCCAGGCAGGCTATTTTGTGCTTGACTAGTGTTATGGACTGCTATAGCATATGTTGATATTTTTGCTCAAACAGCTGTCACTTTGGCTATAAACTGCTGTATGCTTGAGGGTTTTTTGCTGAACCAAGTATCAATTTAAATATTATTAGCCTAGGGACAAGGAGTGCCTTTTTATTGACTTAGCTGTTTGCTAGGTTTTTTAGTTCAGTAAATCCTATTTAACACCTTATCTTCTTTTTTACTCCCTTTTCCTGTGGGGTTTTTTTTTGGGGTGTCTCGTTTGGGTTATTTTTCCCCAATTAGCTACTCTAACTACAGATTTTTTTTTTTCAGAGGCTGATGGGGCTTCCTATGATAAATTTATTGTCACAACTTCTGAATCTGACATGAGGTTTTATTTCCAGCCCCGGGGAATGATGCACAGGCATACTGTGAGGATTAGTTGTTTAATATTTGCAGGGTACAAGCTATGATTATATGGTGCTGACTATTTTCTTGCTCCTGCTGCTGTGGCAAGTAGTGCATAGGTTCCCCTTGACTTCAGCTATGAAATCCTAATTGCTCAACAGTTGCTTTTCCTCAGCTTTAGACTAATCTGTTTTACTAATAGAAAATATACTTCATGACATTTATTCACTACTCTCTCTTCTTGGTTTCTGTGCTCTACTCATTAGGATTTTTTCCTGCTTACCTCTGTTTTCAGTTCTTTGTAGAGGTCTTGTTGCCACGGTGCTCATTTGCACTATTCACAGAGCAGGAAAGAAAGGAAAAAATAAAGATAAAGTAAACCTTGTCGGATGCTATAGAGCTCCTTAGATGTGGGGAAGGGACTGCCACTCTGCAGGTTGACACTCGAGGCTTTGCAGGGTTTGCCCCAGGCAGGGACATCTTGCTTTGATCCACGAGATGTCAGCAGAGGGTAACAAGTCACTGAAAGTTCGTGTTAAACTGCCATTTAAGTTCGCTGTACTGTTAAGGAGAAAGTACATGGGCAGGGAGCATGGGAAAGCCCAGCACTCCTTGTGCTGGCTGAGCATAGGATGCCCCAGGCTGCAGCATTTTCTCTGCAGGCAGCCTCCTCTTCTTCTTCTCGTTTGTTTTTTTTTTTCAGGTTTGATGGGAGAACCTCACTGTAGTGGTACAAGGCAGCATGCTCCAACCTAGCTAGCTCCAGTGACAATAATCATACCTAGTTACTGACAGGATTCAGACTGGATGACTTGTGGTTTCATTGACCCTGTGTGATGGGTCAGCTGGCTTGGTTCTTTTCTTGTTTCTCCTGACCTTTCCCAGGGAAAGCCCCAAACGTGTATTTTTCAGGACTTCTAAACTGAGGTCTTCAATCTTCAGTTTCCAGTTTCAAATACCTTTCTGTCCCATTTTCAAATACACAGCTACTACAAAGGTTTGTTTGCAGTATTACCACAGTGTTTCTCTAAGGTCACAATCAGCTGAGACAGTTGTAGCTGATCTAACTCGTTTGTGCTGCCAAAAGGGGAGATTCTGTTTCCCTTTCGTCCTTATGTGGCCTCCCAGCTCCACTGCCTCCCTTGCTCCAGTTCTGCTGCTCTTTTGGCACTTCAGTGATGAATTTAGCTTGCTAAGCCAACAGAAAACTATGTTTTGCTGGGTGAATCCTCTGCTGACCCACTGAGCAGAACTTGCTCATCAGGGATGAGAAGATAATAGACAACACCTTGATCTCCTTTCCTACATGCTACATCTTAAATTCTCCTTCTGTTCCCATTCCACTTGTGAAGGGCTGCAAGTTGTCTTTTAACAAGGCAAAATAATTTTTGTAAATGTAAAAGTTCATAGTCTATGGAGAGATAAATCAGTGAATCTACTCGTGGCAGAGTTCAAGCCATTCCATTTTTGCCCTCCCTGTCTGGCAGAGGTTCAGGAGATGAAGGTCAGTGAAATACACGCTCTGGCACAACTTAAGCTGTGCTAACATCAGCACTTTATTGGTGTTTTTCCAGATCTTTCCCCACTTCTAAGGGATGATGTTTAAAAATTTTTAATGCATCAGGATTTCTAGTAGGTCAGCTGGGTGAGCTGACATGCTGGTCCAATCTGCAGCTGATTTGATGCTTCTGTTCACTGAAATACTATGCAATCACTTAGCTTGAAAAAAGTCTCCTTCAAATTGTGTGATTCGCTCCTGTGACCCTGGAATTTCCAAGAAAGCTTTATTTAATGTAATATTCAGGTCCTTCCAAAAAGTAGATGTTACAGGGTACCCTAACTTTGCTGCACTCTGTCACAAGCTCTTTTACGTTTCTTTATGTTAATGGCATTGCTTTTAAAAGATAAAAAAGGTGCAAATGGGCTGTGAATAAATATGCCATGACACATGAGACAAAACCATATAGATAGTCTAAATCTAAATGCAATTAATAATAACTATGGATCTTAGCTACTCCATCCTGCATGTACTGGTTAGAAGCATATATGGGATCTTGAGAGAGGATCTCCTCTTCAAATTCTCTAGTAGATCTAGTTGGAGATGTAACCATTTTGCTGCAAAGGCAGAATGCTTGTAGTGTGTATGTAGCACTCATAACAGACTGTGTGTGCCTGTCTTCCCAGCAGGAATCAGTAACTAGATTCTTGTCACTGAGCACTGAGCCCATCCTCATCTTCCATGGATGGACATGTTTGGGATTCATCAGAACAGATGTGCTCTTCAAGATCAGGGAAGGGAGCTGTCAAAGCTCAGGAATTATCTCATCTCCTAATACAGAAACTCCAAAGGGAGCCTTGCTCAATTCTCATTCATGGAGTTGAGATAATGTTTCCATCCCATAAATAGATTTTGAATTCTGTTACTTCATTACAGACACACAGCCAAACTCCTTCCAGAGCTATGTCAGTAGAAGTTAGTTCAGATGGTTAGGTTAGTACAGGTATCCCAGTTGCTTGCAAGCAAGCTCCTTGCTCTCTCCTCTCTGCTGAAGGCTTGTTATCTGTCAGGAACTAAAGTGCCCAAGGGGAGATGAAAGGGTAAGGGTTAAGCAGAAAGCTTAGATGAGCTTTGACCTTGGGAGAATTTAAAATTATTCCTTTCCACCAAAGTTTGACTTTGCCTTTTTTTTTCCCCCCTTCATTTCTGATGGAAGAGTAAATGACAGCTACCTGTCCAAATCCAGTGTTGTTTTTTATCCACTAACTCTAGACATAAATCAGATTCAGCATAAAACTTGTAATGAATTTATGAAATCCTCTGGAGACTCTCAAATCAAACCCTACTTGTATAATTTGTTGCTATCATAGCATCAAGGCAAGCTTATACAAGCTTAAACTTTTCAGAGGTGTTGCAATATGAGCAACATTGATAGATGCTGTCAACAAGAACATCAAGTGGTGGAATTTGACTATCAAAGAACTGTATTTTCTCAGAAAAGGGAAGGGAAGGGAAGAGAAAAGAGGGTTTGTTCTCGTAGTCTTTAGTACTTAGCAGTAGTAAAATGAACAGGTAAAATCTGCCCCCTAGTTTAGTCTAACGGTACTCCAGCCTCTTTCACACAACTAAACTGCATGCATATGCTAGAAAATAGTGACTGAGTAATTTCTTGTCTGTCAAAGGGAATATTCAAAAGCTCGAGAAACTGCAGAGAGTGACTGTGGCTTATTCCTCTTGTCAGGGAGTCTCTTCGAGGCATTTTGTGTCTTGATATAGAAAGGAGAAACAGGAAATTTGGGTGGGGTTTGTTTTTAACATTCTCCCTAAAGTAAATAAAGGTCTAATAACTTTGGTGCATTGGGCTGTTCCCTCCAGGAAGCTTGGGATGTTATTGGAGAGCTAAGGCTTCCTCTGTCTTCCAAGAAAGAAAACAAGTCGATCAAATGCTAAGTATTAGTATAAAAATCATGCAAAACCCCCTTAACATTAGGTCAGTAGCCTACTTGCAGTTGTCCCTCACATAATGGTTAAAGGAACCAGAATTTCTGAAACTTGGTTAGATACATAATGTGATATGTCTGTGATTTTAACTCCAGTGGGAGTGAGAAGGAAATCATATGCACTTGTTACTTCAGGGGCACAGCAAAGTTATATTGATAATTTCTATCAATACTCTTCAAGAAAGATATGGAACAGTGTCCAAATTGTAAATGCTAATGTACAACAGGCTATGTTGCAACACCATATATTTGAGATTCAAGAGATTTCAACTGTCCTAGAGCCATGAAGTTCACTTGGCAGCCCTGACAGAAAGTATTGTCACAGCACTGACCCTAGAAAATGTTGGCAGATCGTGTTACTGTATACATGGAAATAGTGGTCTGAATGAAATCTATCCCACCAAGTGATGTGCCTTTTGCTGCATGAACCTCCTGCATTTTTCAGTAGTCAGCACTACACTGCCTCTGGAAATGACAGAGTGTAAAATGTCATGGATTATGATCACCAAATCCTTAGCCTTCAGAGAACTTTCTTCAGCTCTGTCACCTTTCTAGAATAGAAACATGACATCTAAAATTAAACCAGATATCCATATGTATGTTGGTACTCATGTTTGTATGCACATACAGTGTAGCTAGTCAGAATGTGGATTTCTGCAAACTCTGTTAGGAAAAGAAATTAATTATTAAATCAGCCATTTCTATGATGTAACATGATTTGTGAATAGCAGCCAGAAGGACAGTGGAAAGTCCTGTCTTTGTGAAATCAGGTGGATTCAGCCAACAAGGATTATTTTATTTGTTCAAAGTTCCAAATGGTTTTTTAACTACTTTTAAGATAAAAGTTTTGTCTAACAATTATCTCACCAGCTCTCTGTCACTGTGTTTGTTATTTCAATTACGACTTCTATCTCCTCACTAGCCAGTGTCCCATCCTTCTACATATATGCATGTCTACCACCTGTACTGTTTCCCCTGTCACTAACTGACTCACTAATGTCAGTTAGTGAGCCTTGTTTTGAGTGGGAAAACATAACTCTGTTTTCCTACATCCTTCTAGTATTCCAGCTATCTGGTTCCCAAAAATGAATTAAATTATTTCCTAAATGATCAGACATGCTTGAAAGTCAATGCAATACATATTAATACTGATATGGTCTTTGGAATTACGTGTGTTGAAATGAATTTTGATTGTAGTTGTGATTTTATTGCATTTTGCATTGAAATTTTGAAGACTTTTTAGCAGAAAAACATGAAGAGCAATATTTGCATAAATAAAATAATACAATAAGAATGGAATTATACCAGTGTGGTAACAATCTTACAAGATTTTCATCTATTGCTTCCTAAGGTTCATATAGAAAACATCTACAGAAGTCATCTTTCAAACAGATTTTTTTTCATCTTTTGATTTCTTAAAGACAAGGAAGGTTTAATCTGGCTTCCTAAGAAAGTAAGGTTAGATGATTATAGGTTGTGTATGTGTATATGTCTGTCTGTGTATATTCTCGCCTTCCCCTCCCTGTAACTTGAACCTGTTGACTACTTCCAGACAAATTTGAGAAAGGGTCATAGGTCTCAGTGGTATTAAGTTCCTACAAGGGTTGTGATAATAGCTAGCTGGATAGGAATAAAAAGACCCCTTAAGTGCCCCAACTAGCAGAAAGGTTGCAGAGCTATTAGATACATGTGCAGTGGAGATTCCTTATGAATTCTGATTAGGGTAAATAACACCCAATTTATGATTATGATTTATCATTTACCATATGAATTGCACACAAAGGAAGAAGTCTCTTTTACTTAGTTCTCCTACTCACAGGAATGTTTCATTCTGTAGTCAAAGCTTCACTGTAGCAGATTGCATTCAGTCCGATGGAGAATTTGGCACTTCCAGCATGTCAGGCAGTGGAGATGTCCTGAGAAGGGTGAATAGAAAATCTTTCAAAAAGTTCCCAGAACTGGCATTTGAGGAAAACTGTAGGATTTGTCCTTCAGTAAGTATAAAAGATACCATAGGCAGAAGCCAAGTAGAATTTGTCAGCAAGCTTAAAGATTACATCAGGTTCAGTGAAGCTGGGATTAGGGAGAAAGGAATTCATACCATTTTACATATGTAACTTGTTTGGTTGAATAAGGGATTAAATATATATATATTAAAGTGAAGAATGCTAAAGAAAGATTTTTATATTATTTAATTAAAATTGAAATATTTTTCAAAGGACTTTGAAAACAGTACATTGATTTTCAGCCCTTATTATAGGTCACAAGTTAAAGTAAATGAAATACAATGTTTTAATTATGTGTACCAAAATATTTTTACTGTTTTTGAGTTCAGAGCTGACAGCAGAATTAGGAGCTTAAAGGAAGGGTAAGAAAAAAAAAAAGTCATTTAAATATTTTGAGGTGCAATTATTCTTCCCAACTGGAACAGTATAGACTTCTGAACTCCAGGAAGTTTAAAAGTTGCTTTCTAAGAAGCATACTGGGTTCTTCTGTGTTGTTCCTGATAGCTGACAGATAAGATTTGCTGTGCCAAATTCTCTTCTTGTGGGTGTAGATTGTTGGAATTTAGCAAGCAGTATACTTGACAAGGCATTAGAACAAAATAAAGTCTCTCACAATTGTATTGTTGAACAGAGTAGGTTTCTCTAAAGTAAAAGTAAGGATAAGTAAAAACTGTTGAATATACGTAAATGTTAAGACCAGTTCACACTGGATACTTATACTAATTTGCTTTAATCAGTGATATAACAGAAATACTAGTAAGAGAGAATAAGAAGCTGTTCCTTAACCTTAAACATCATGGCCCTCAAAAGCTTCAAGCATGTTGCTATATGCCACCTTATAAGTTTAAACAACAACGTACACTCTGAAAGGCAGGACCTCAAGTCCTAGAGAGATGGAAATTCACACTGAAGCAATAGTATAATCCTTTGAGACTTCTATTTCTCTAATAGGTACATGTTAGAGAAATAGATATGTGAGACTGAGACCTGTGTTTATCCTTTGATCTTAGTTAACACTGGTTTTGCTGCCAGGGATAATTTCTTTCTACTACATGTCTTTTGTTGCTTTTTCTAAATCTGTGGTTTTAAACTAGAATTTTACTACTTAATATCTTATTCTCTAATGTTGGGGAAGAACATTGATCTTTGCTTTCTGGAACCATGTTGCTTTAAATGGGTTACCTAGTTATTAGAATGAGATAGTTTTCTATAAATTTACTAAGTACCTTGTGTAATGCAAAAATGATGGATGGAATATCACAAAAAATGCATAGACCCTCATTAAAAAAAAAGGAACAAACAACTTGCTATTTAATCTTTATGGACCAGATTTCAGCAATAGCAATGTGAAGCTCCTGTTCCTGTTTCAAGTTAAAATTCCAGAAGAAAATATGTTTATTAGATCAGCACATAATTTTGAAAATAATTGGCAAGCCTTTGGGTAGTGAGCTGAGCTTTTAAAGCATTGTAATAATTCTAGCAATTGTGTGTAATCATAGAATCATAGAATGGCATGGGTTGGAAGAGACCCCAAGGATCATAGAGCTCCAACCCCCCTGCCACAGGCAGGGCCACCAACCTCAGGCCTGGATCTACATAAGGTTGCCCAGGGCCCCATCCAACCTGGCCTTGAACACTTCCAGGAATGGGGCACCCACCCCCTCTTTGGGCAGCCTGTTCCAGCCCCTCACCACTCTTTCTGTAAAAAAACTTCCTCCTAATATCTAATCTAAACCTTCCTTCCTTTAGTTTTAATCCATTCCCCCTTGTCCTTCCATTGTCTATCCTTTTAAAAAGTTGAATCCCCTCCTGCTTATAAGATCTCTTCAGGGACTGGCAGGCTGCAATGAGGTCCCCCCCACAGCCTTCTCTTCTCCAGGCTGCACAAGCCCAGCTCCCTCAGCCTCTCTTTGTAGGGCAGGTGCTCCAGCCCACTGAGCATCCTCGTGGCTCCTCTGACCCCTCTCCAACAGTTCCACATCTTTCTTGTATTGGGGGCCCCAGCTCTGGACACAGTACTCCAGATGGGACCTCACAAGGGCAGAGTAGAGAGGGACAATCCCCTCCCTGTCCACATAGCATTAATAGCATTAATGATGTGATCTTTATAATAAGAATTTGGATCCACTGAGTTCAGCACCCGCTTAGTCAACCACAAGTTAAAGTAACTTTCTTGCATTTGAATGAATGAACGTGGCTTTATTTAAGTTTGAATAACCGTTACTGGTGGCATGCTCCATTATTTGTGTCACTGTTAAAATGTACATTGGTAGATCAAGCCCTTCTTGTAGAAGAGGAGGAGGAAGATATAAAGAGCTACCTAGTATACAAAAAGCAAGAGGGCTGTCATTTCGGATGCCAAAGAGGGAACTGTGGGGAATGATCCTTCTATACACCATAAATGTGAACTATATGAAGTCTGCATTGGATGTTAAGGGCTAAGACTATGTAAGCAGAGAAATGCAAGCGATTGCTTAAGGAGACAAATGAGATGTTTTCCAAGTGACAGGGAAGATGGTCAAGTGATGAAACATAGGGATACCACTGGAGTGCATTTTAGATGGTTGGTGCATTGATGGCATTGTAGGTATCAAGGCCCTTGTGAGGGCCATCTGGGGGTCAACTGCTACCCAGTAAAGGCTGGAAGGAAAATGCTGTTTAATGTGAGTAAAGGTTTCAAGGTCAGGCCATAAGTGTGCCAATTAGGAAAAGAAAATTTCTGGTTTGATTGTACATAAATGAAGATTGTTTACATTCAGGAGGAACTACCCATAAGAAAGGAAGAAACAGGCATTTGAGAAATGTTAAAGAATGTTTTAACTGAAAAAACTGTGGCCAGAAAAAATGCAGTCCAGCAGGAAAACAAATAAATAGCATAACATTCATCACAAAGCTCATTGTAATGATGGCAAGGACAATTTTAGGGACCCTATAAAGTAGCAGACATAGGCAGTAAGTAGAAAAAGAAGTATTGTGCAGAGTCAGAAAAACTATGTAAACTGAGTTGATAAAGAATGATCCAAAGGTCCAAAACTAGCTGATAAGTCGAGAAGGACAGAAAAAGAAGCAAGACCTTTGGATTTAACTACAAGCCAATCATTAATTTTTTTAGAAGGTCAATGTGAGTAGAGTGACCTTAGCAAAATCAACTGAATCAAATAACAAGCATTTAACCAGAACTAGCATAAACTTAGGTTTTTGGTTGATTTTTTTTGACTTATTAACTGGTAACAAAAGCTGGTAACATAAAAAGCATTCTTTTTTTTTTGTAACTAAAAAGAACATCTTTGTATCCTTTTCAATGTAAGAGTAGCATTTGAGGCAAGTGTGTTCCAAATGAATCCTGAAAATCTGAGTTATGAAGATCTTCTGTAATCATATGAAACAGGTTAAAACATGCTTGATATCATACCAGCTAAGATGATTAACTTAGCTCTGAGGAGTATGCAAATTCATGAAGGGAGAACTTCCACTGTCCTATTTTTCCTGGAAAGGTGTAGTGTTTACCTGTGCCAAAAAGACAAACTGCTTCATGATTAATTACCCAGTGGAGTAAAACTTGCCTACTCGCATATCAAAGGTGTTTTTAGACTGTAGCTGATTTGCTATATCGAAGACCATAGCTTATGTTTTAGTATATGTTAACACTATTGATATTTACCTTTTTCCTGCTAAAGATAATGTCTGCTGAATTCACCAGCACCACCCATGATCTTATATATAGAAGTGATATTAAATATCATGTCAGTTACTAGCTCTGGGTAGCAAAGCATAGCTAGAAGGACTATTGAATAAGGCTGAAGAAATGCTAGGCACTATATGGGAGATAAAGGCAGAACTAAACTAGTAAGGTTGAAAGAAAGATGCACATTTCTACAACAGAGCAATTCAGGCAAATCTAAGTCTTGCTATGCCTGCTTTTTACTTCTGTAAGGCAAAATCAAATGCTTGAAAAGCAAACTTGCATGCAAAGTTGAGGAAATGCAGAATAATCTATCAGGTTAAGGGGGGTACCCTCAATATGAGTACAACTGGTAGAAAACACATTTTTTTTTTGTTGTAGACTGCAGTTCTGTTGAGATAGAAGTGTTTTTGAAGGTACTTCTGTTGATTTATCATGGAGGGATTTGCAGGGAGAAATAACCGTAGGTCTACTAGGAGCTAACCATTTTAGGCTTTCATTTTAAAGATTCCTTTCCATCCTATCCAGGTTTGAAATTAGGAGTTTGGGATACTCTTGAAATACCCTTTTGGCAGCTCTTAACATGAATCATCAGATTTTTTTGGGTAAAAGTGAATGGGTTTTGTCTACTACAGGTTTAATGAAGAGCATGCATATGTGGTGACTAAAAATATCCGAATGGTGCAATTGAGCATACTTTTTAGAGAAGAATTTTAAACCTGACAGGAGTTCTTCGAAGTCAAATTGCTGCTCAAGGGCCACTTGTGGGAATGAAACCCGGGTGTGTTGAAAGAAGCCGTCAGGCAGCTTTGAGGATTGCTTCATCCAGCTGGACTGCGCCTTCCGGGGCTCCGCAGCTGCTCTTTCAACCCCACTCGCGGCAGCGCTGAGCTGTCCCTACACCGTGAGCACGGGGGTGCCGTGCCGCGCCGCGCCACTCCGGGCGCGCCCCGCCCGCCGGACCATGGGTCCACCCGCGGCTCTTCGCGGGCAGACAGCTGCCGCCCCCGATATGGGCTCCGCGCCTCTCCGCGCCCCCTCAGCCAATGGGCAGTGCGTGGGGGCGTGGCGGGCCGCTATAAAGCCGGCGGGCGGGCGCAGGGCGTCACCGCGCTGCGGAGCTGTTCTGTCCGGCCCTGTGCTGCTCTGCCGGCAGAGATGCTGCGAGTGCGGTGCCTGCGCGGGGGAAGCCGCGGAGCCGAAGCAGCGCATTACATCGGCTTGCGGGTTGGTGCCGCGCAGATCCGCCGCTGCACTCAGGGAGGGCTGGGGCTAAGGATGGTCGGTTGGGAGGAGGTCCGGTGCGGTGTGCCCCGAGCGGTGGTGAGGGGTGCGGGATGGCTATCTGTTTGTTTGACTGAGATTCACCCATTCATCCTCCCAGGTCGGCAGCACGGGGTTCAGTGACTCCACGTGCTCCGATGTCATTACCCTTCCAAACCGAACACGTTTTAAAAGGCAAATTGTCCTTGAACCATCTAGTAGGCTGTGAATAAATTAGAATGGCTGTAACAAACAGGGTGTTTCTGTTAATGCATCAAATAACGTAGATTGCTTTGTGATTACAGTGTAGGGCAGTTGTGGACAAAACTGTTGCTTTTTTGCCTTTTATAAGGGAAACTTAATTTTCATTCTTATTTTTATTTCCAGCTTGGAAGAATCTTTACAGGATGGGTGCAGCAATCTTTCCAGAGCACCCAGGCAGCTACAGCCTCCCAGAACACTTGTGCTGCTGATGACAAGGTTACTAGCCCTGTGCCGAAGGACTGTCCTGTTTGCTCATACAATGAATGGGACCCACTGGAAGAAGTCATTGTGGGAAGAGCTGAAAATGCTTGTGTCCCACCTTTTTCTGTCGAGGTTAAGGTAAACAATTAAAAAACCACCAACATCTTAAACAGGAAATAATGTGGTTTTTATAGATACAGCTTGCTTAAGCTTTACAGTGTACAAGGTATGGTGTTTACTCTGGAGGATTCTTCTTTCAAAGTAGTTTACATTTGTGAAACTACAGCATAGCCATGTTGTAAGGGGATCTGTTTTTTTCTTTCCACTTTCAACTGAATTACCTGTTTTAACAGAAGCCAGTAGTAGAGAGAAGGTCTAATATGTGCAGTCTGCACTACTAATATAACCCTGACGCTATCAAAGTACACCCTCTAACTTTTAAGATAGTTGATAGGACTGATGGAAGTTTAATTGATCTCAAAACTACGTAGGGCTACCACTCAAAAAAAACCTTTCTACTTAATATGGAGTGCTATAGCTGTAGACTAGCAGGATCACTGTGTTCTATTGTATGGAAATACATACTCCTGTATTTTTTCAGTGCCTAAAATTAAAACAGCAACCTAAATCACATTTCTTTGTTCTCTGAAATGTGTTTCAGAACAGTAATGCTCAAACAATGGGCTTGCTTCAGATTTTTACTGTTTGTTTTACCTGGGCTTTAAAGTTCCTAAGTATGTGTTGTTACCTGCATTTGTGGGGATGATCTTGAATTGTTCTCTTCTAGTGTCACAGTACAGTACTACCTCCAAGGCAGCACATAGTCTGTGGCTGTCTCAGCAAAATGAGCTGGCATGCTACTTCTGCTGAAGAGACCTTATTAAAATTTTGGTGGACATCTTGACAAAGTTGACCAGAAGACTTCAGTTAAAAAAAAGGGATTTCTTTTGATCTGATGTTCAAGGAATGGCAAACATAGATACTGAAAATATGTTTAAAGTATTGGGTACAGTAGTTTAGAGGAAGGTTGGGATGTTCTTGTTGCGAAGACTTCTCTTCCCCTGGCCCCTTTTGTGTTTGCATATTTTTCTTTAGAATCTGAGCTATGAATCTGGGCAAAAGTGGTTGGAGGAGCGTGAATGAATTACTGCACTTTCATAGTCCTGATCCCCATGTGGAAGAATAATATTTTGACTTCCATGGGGACATTTGAGATGATATCTTGGCCCCAGCAAGTGCAATGAAAACTTCACTACTGCCTTAATTATGACTTTTATTTACTCCTTGAAAGCTGAAGCTCAGTTACGAACCTCTGGAATCCTGTTTCAGATACTCAAAAATATTCTAGCAGCTGCAGAAAAAGAAGCAAATGAGGATTGGCATTTCTGATATGCAAGTGTATGTATGTGCATTTATGTACTTAAAGCTGCCATAATCAATGTACAGAAAGAGTAAGGAAAAACATGTCTTTTTTTTTTTTTTACATTGTAACATTAAATGAGGCAAAACTCTCTAGTGGCCAAGGGCTTGCTTCAGTGTCAGAAGAATTAGCTCAAATGTCTAACTTGCTGAAAAGTGTGACATGGTATACAGCTAGCCTGGTTCTACTGCCTATTAAGCTATAACTAATCAAGTGAAGCCAGAACTTCACTTTCTGTTACATGCCATATCAAAGCCTGCCTGCTTAAATAGCCAAATCTATAGCATTTGATGTGTTTGTACAGGTCTAGTGTAATAAGGACTAACTCTTTCATGGTCACTTGGCAATACATACTAACTGAGGTGTAATGTAGTCTCTTGGTTTTCATCTGTAAATGATGAGACTTTCTGTAGGACTACAGCTAAAGAGGGGAAGAGACATCTAGAAATACCTGCTACATTATTTATAATAGTATTTCTGTCAGTAAAAACAAGTAATATAAGCTACTGCTCTGTCTATATCCAAAAATAAGAGAAAATGATACCCTGAAAATCTTGTCTAAAAGTCAAACCAAACTTGCAAGTGGGAATGAAATGTATACTTACTTTTCTACACTCCAGGCTGGCTTTCCCTTTTTTCCTGCTGTTCCTTAGAGGACTCTTTCTTGGGCATCATGCTAAATGTGCAGAAACTCTGAACATTAAGAATTGTGTTTTATGCATCTATTTCACTCTATCAAAGTATTTGATGTTTACTCTATCACTTGCCTGTCCTTTTGTTTTAGGCCAACACATATGAAAAGTATTGGCAATTTTATCAGAAATTTGGAGGCCAGAGCTTTCCCAAAGACCATGTAAAAAAAGCTATTGCTGAAATTGAAGAGATGTGCAATATTTTGAAAAGAGAAGGTGTAATTGTCAAGAGGCCTGATCCAATTGACTGGTCTGTGAAGTATAAAACACCTGATTTTGAGTCTACAGGTAAACATTTTTCCATTGTTGAACAGTCTTCCAGGAGGATCTTCAGTAGTGTCAAGGAAATTTGAATGTTTCTCTACCTACTGGCCACCCTCCTTGTGGCTTTGGTTATTTGCAGTGAGAGCACACTGGCTCACACTCAGCTTTCTTTTAAGTGTAATCTCCAGGCTCCTTGCATGTCATATGTGTTTTTAAGTTGTTCTAGTGAAATTTATATTCATTAGGGAACAGATAATGTTAAAGTCTAATGGAACAGCTTCCTGTGCTAGTTCTGTGTTCTATCAAATTCTTCTGTATTATAACTTTTTGAAAGTTAACCAAATGATGAAGTGGAACCTTATGGCTTGTGGGTGGCTTTCAATATGAGTTTGTTACAAGTAAGAATTTGTAGCGAAAGCTTCATGAATTTTGAACAAAAAAAGGTCACTTTGAAAACTTACTGACTATTGTAATGATCTCAAATTTTGCACTGGTTTCCTGACTTTGCCAAAGATTCTTTCTGCCATTCTTTTGGATAGAAGTAATAGCAAAAATGAGGACAAAAAGTGAATAAGCTGATGAGCTGAGAAAAGCATAATTGTTTTATAGCTTAATGGCCTTTTCCCTGCCATACATAC